>JAOEHT020010088.1:0-14976 GCA_025448195.2 Parazoanthus atlanticus | reverse complement strand
TAAAATGTTTGTGTATTGGGTGTACATTTGTTATTTTCCATTCGCACAAACATCCAACCGAAGCATAAATATGCTTTATAATTCATTAAAATTGTGAAAGGGTTTTGCTTAAACACGGAATGATGGAAACGGAGTTACGGAATCGGCGGAATGACGACACGGAATACTAAAACACGGAATTAGGCAAAAAAGCAAAAAACCCAACTAAATCACGGATTTAGGTGAAAATGAAAATAAAGAAGAAGATAGAAGCCGAGAAAGCTGAGTTACGGGGAAATTCACTTGCCTGCGGGGATAAAAAGTTTCAGAACGACAAGTTCTCGTCACTGGTGCCGATCTTCATCCTTTCCACTCTTTCTCTTTTTTTTCATCCAATTTGTCAGTCTCTCCGCACCACTAAAACCTAAAATAGTTGGAGGGCACGTTAAGCTCACACTCACCGGAACTGCTGCAAACATGAAAGAAATCGCCAGGCGAGTTACAAGGACAGCTTCGGTGTTTTCATGCCATCATCTCGAAAGGGAGCTGTAGCGACTGGATCTAAGAAGCATGCGATACGGCAACAAAGGTTTGGATTATATTTGCAGTTTGTTCATACGCCCGTGGGCCAACTTTGTAGTAAGGCAAGAAACTTCAGTGTATTACCGTAACTCTTTCTCGGATTTTATCTTTTTAATTTCATTTTCTAATTTCGTGTTTTAGGTTTTTTCAAATTTATATTACCCTATTCCGTGTTTTAGTATTCCGTGTCATCATTCCGTTTTCCGTCATTCCTTGTTTAAGCAAAATCCTTTGTGAAGCAGACTGCCATCAAGACACCTTTTTTCTAAAGAGATATGAGGCTTGCCATATGATAAACATTTAAATTCACATTTTACTTGCCAACACTAAAGGCGATGTTCCGGGGCGATGTTGCACTGACGAACATTAGCCGAAAAACAAATTATTTCCATGATTTTGTACAGTATCCAAAATAAAAGTTCTTCGTTTTTCCTCAGCCTCGAGTATCTTAGGATTTTCTTAAATTTTGGGCATTTTTCAGCCTTACCTTCTTATAAAAAAGGTTCTTAGAAAAAAAAGAGAGTGCACTCAGAAGATCTTCGACATAGTTTTGAAGATTGTAACGAAGTTTTGGTCAAATTTTCAAAACTTAATTTAGCACAACGCGCCACAGCATAAAATATATTGTTCATTTCGCACAGGCTTGAAAATGCCTACAAAATAGAAAGAGAAAATAAAGACTAAATACTGCCTTTTCTAAATATCGAACTAAAGAGTTCAAAAGATAAAGTATTTATGAGTTCCAAACTCTTTGTTTTTCCGGGGTGTCGACAAAACCTGGACCAGGTCCATTGACCCACCTGTGGACCCCCCGTAGACCCCCTATGGACCCCCAGAAAATTAAAAGACCTGCCATACAGGGATCACTTTAATAAACGCAACCCCCCAGTAAAAGACCTGCCATACAGGGATCACTTTAATAAGCGCAACCTCCCAGTAAAAGACCTGCCGTACAGGAGTCACTTTAATAAACGATTCCAATCGAAATAGTTTTAATTCTGTAAACAGCTCTTAGGTGTGAGTCGAAAAGCCTCATATCTAGCATGGCAAATTTAGTCTTTGTAATAGAGCTGACAAACAGACAAATGCCATTAAATTTTGGCTGAGACTTCTTAATCTTAACTACAACGATTTACACGTCAAGACATATGAAGATATGATAATCTCCAATGATAAAAACAATTGGGCAAATAAAATCCACAACATCTTTAAAAATAGACATGGATTGACGAAACCTGGCTGCTAGGTAACTCAAACTAAGGTATCAATAACAAACTTTTGGCAAAACTTTTTTTTCGAGAGCAACGAGGATACCGAAAGACAGGGAAGCCTTTCGAGCCTATTTAATGATAATAGAAATAATCCCCAACAGATGAAACATTCCTTCAAACAGGATATATCCGGGGATATATCACTGAAATTCTACTTCAACGGCTAAAGTAAAAAACCTAAACCATCGTACAGCACTAACTTAATTAAGAATTAGTAACCACTAAAAGGGAAGGTATATCCGCCCATATCTCCCACCAGATGAAAGGTGGTGTCCTTTCTACACTTTTAAAAAAGAAGAAGAAAAACATTTTCTAACTCAATTTGAGTTTTATGATGATTTAAGAAAGCAACTGATTGAAACTGACGTAAGTGAATACAACAACTTAAAATAACAACTCTTAGATGCGAACAGTCAGTTCTTACTTTTAATCAATCACCCCCAAAATACTGACAAAAATTATATCAAAATACGTAAACGATTGTTTTGAAAAAAGAAAGGCCACTACCTCCACACAATTATAGACAAAAAAAATATTATTTAGGCCACATGTACGACCTTGTACGTTGTAACCATTTAGTAACAAATATATTTAAGAGTTTATTGGATTCATGCCAATGTATCCCTGATGACAAGGCACCATTAAAGTACTCTGTTCTGTTCTAGAATTGAAAGGCAGTGGTTAGTCTTATCTTTTCCATACCGGTGGTTTTGGCCACCCGCGCACGTTGTCGTCGTCATTTTTGTGTTTTAACAAATCGTTGAGATCATATTTTATGCAGTCGTAGTGTTCTTGTGATTGGCGTAAATGCTCACGTTTCGTAACTCGTGCTTCCTCGATTTCACCTTCGTCATTTGAATACTTCATTACAATTAAATAGGTATCGCACCGGGGACATGTATCTACCCTGGGCTTACGGAATGAAAGGTTAAATTTTTTAAATATGTTACGAAACGAACTAAAACTAAGTGGCAATTTTTCATTAAGTAACAATTGTTTCTTCTCAAGGAAGTCTCTCCATAACTGTGCCAAGCACAAGTCTGGCGAAAGAAATTCCTTGTCTTTGGTCTTTTTCCGTCCGTAGTGTGATAATTCTCTCTCGTATCCTTGAATATGTTCCACGACCTGTCACAATGAATGCAAAAAAAATTAAGTTATGTCGCTAGTTCTCGATTTCTTCAGTTAATATGCCAAAAACTTATGATCAGTTTCTCTGATTGCTTTTGTGAAGATAACAAAGTTTCATGATAGTGTATCTGTATTTTTCCTAAGGCTTGAGAAATGGGGTACACTGAGTGAGAAAGAAGGTACACCTGAGTTCAAGGTCATCGAGTGCCGAAGACGCGTGCATCTAGAGGGGTCTGGGGACATGCCCCCCAGAACATTTTTAAAATCTAGAGTCCTGGAAATGCAATTTTGTGCATTTTGGGGACCAGTTTCTTAAGAATTGTGGACCTAAAATACCTGATTTTTTTTGTGAAAGATTTGATAAGGCAACTTTCAGTAAGGGCTTCAAGGTACAACTTTGCATGCTGTTTACAATAATTAAAAGTACCACTCTTAATTAATTAATCTCAGGTTAGAGTTGCGATGAAGTTAAATGTTGTCTTTGGTGACTTTTAAAAACTGCCAGAAGTTATTGCTGGGGAAAGGCGATACAGCCACCGGGGAAAGTCGGTACAATTTACCGGTGTACCGGCCTTAAGAAAAACACTGTGTATGTGACAACAAATAAATTCACTCTAAGGCAACTATTCCCCTATTCTTAAATGCTGGAATTTCGTGACTTTGGAAGTTGCTTCTTTTCGCGAGAAATTTTATGTATTGATTATGTAAAAGATTCCAGTCGCTGAAGTATTAAAACCGACACATTTTGGCGTATATTCTTTCCCTATGTGAAACAAGATCTACAGTTAATCAAGGGAAATTACTGCGTCGGTGTCAATCATTTATCGCGATTTGATAAAAACAGTCGAAAGTTGCGATAATTAGTTGTAGGAAACTATCTTTGTCTGAAGTATTACCTAATTTCATTAAGGCCGCTAAGGCTAAATTAATGTTGGCTGTAACAAACTACGTATTTTTAAAAATTGCTGAGTCGAGACAAGCAAGTGTAAATATTCCTATAATATTTTTTTTGCCAGTAGTAATGTGCGAGTCAAATTCAAAAGCGAACATCTCCCCCGCGAACAAATCCCCGTACATTTGACATTTTGTTGAAAAAAGGGTCAAAAGCTTTTACTTTGGGCAAAAACCTCACTGTCAGTGGCTTCTTTGATGGTCAAACTGAAATGCCCGGCCTTCTCTTACATTGCTTGCAAAATATGCATGAGTTGATCAAGTGACTCAGCTCAACGCTTGTTGAAGTTTAACTTCGTTTTACTCAACAAAGCTAGCTGTTTTTATTAAAAACTGAAAACATGTTGTAGAGTCAGGCTTTTCTATATTTAATAATATACAAATAAAATCAACTTTGGATTGGCGGTGTTTATTATATATTTTTCGCTTTCTATTTTCTAGAAAGAATGGCTTCACTCTGTCGAGCCGAGTATACTGAAAACGATGCTTTTTACACGGACTGTGTACGAGTTTACTTCCAGTGTCAAATGCCCGGCAGTAACTAGGGTGAAATGCACGGGGGGAATGTTCGCGTTTGGATTTGACTCACACATAGGATTCCGTATCAGGGCCGTAGACAGCTATGAGGCAGAGAAGGAAAATGCCTAGAAAATGCCAAGAATACTAGCGCAGAGACCAAACATTTAATAAAAACCTTGCTATCCGCTTTGATTGGCAAATAAAAGCAAAATTAAAATGCAGATAAGAAATTATTTAATCAAAATACTTACCTCTGCTTTCAAAGCTAGTGGGAGTTTTCGCTGGTTTCTAGAACATCTCTGTCTCTGATCTTCTTCAATTTGGCCAGTGTAAGGTTGAAGTTTGCTTAGTAAGATCCTGATTCGCTTTTTTCCTGTTCCAAAGATTTTCATGAAAGCTGTCTTGCAAATCGAAACTTTTGCCAATCCCGTACTGTCTCTAATGCTGTACCGTATCAGCGCTGGTTTGCTGCGTCTTGGAGTTACGTCGATTAGAGAAATGAGGTAGTTATTCTGAGCTTCATAGAGCATTTTATCAAACTTCTGTCGTATGCTTTTGATAATCTCTCTGCCATTTTTTTCCAGACAAGTATATTTCTCGCAACATTCCAAGCTCATTCTTTCCACATCTTTGAAAGGTCTGTTCTTTCTGGGTGTTGCCACTGTTTTCCTTCTTCTACTGTACGATCGAGGTCGCCTAATTACCCTCGGTAGAGGATTTCTTTCGTCAATAATTCTAGTCCTAGAATCTCTGACAATATTGAAGTCATATCCGAAACCTTGCTTGATGTCCATTTGACGTTCTAACAGTCACTGGTTTGTTTGTTTGGGACAACGATAGTTGTTATTTCAACTGACCAGGGCGGCACTTGTCACACGGCGTTGAGTGCTACCTCTCTGCTTTCATTTAATTTGACAACATCCGTTTACCACGGTTTAAACCAAACACATTTTATTTCTCAGGATCGTTCTTCTGGGATAAATAACCAAATCGGGACCTATAATCGGGACCATGGCAAAGAACATAATTATATTAATATTTTGCGTCTTTGCGCATTGAACTGAATTCTTAAGATAAAAATCAAGCTACTTAGATATTGCCCTTTCTGCGAAACTTTCTTTGTTCTACAAATTTTTCCAAAATAACTCTGCATTGTTCGCGGATACTTCACTGAGAAGCCTTTTGTTAATTAAAAAAACAAAAGGTGCGACTAATCACATGCGCGGTTTCTTTTGGACACGGCCTTTGGGATATTAAGCAATTAAGGAAGCTCAGCCATGAAGTGATGAACAGAGTTGCCTGTGATGGAGTTTCTGCATTCCATTTCGATTTTCACAAGAACTTATCGTGCCCCAAGCTAACTTGTCAGGATTATTACTATTCAAGCAAACTTACGACATACGCTTTCGGGATATACCGTGGGGAAACAAAAGAAGACTCAGTTTACATCTGGCCACAGACTATCGGTCCAAAAAACCCTGATACTGTTGTTTCGTGCATCGATCTCCACCTTCGGGAAAACGAGAGTCAAAACGAAAAGTGGAATATATTTTGGGCGGACAATACCAGGAGCCAAAATAAGAACTTTACCGTCGCTTTTTATTTCGACCATCTTGTGTCTACTGGCTTCAGAGAAAGAATTGACTACAAGTTTTTCTTAGCGGGACATTCCTTTGGCGCTGTCGACCGAAGTGGAGGAAGAACTGAAAATATTGTGCTCAACAAGGCAGAAAAAATAGAAACACCCAGAGACTACATTGACCTTATTAATTCAAGCTCTTTACATCCAAGAATTACCTGGAGAGAGATTGAGCAAAAGAATCTGAAGTCATTTTCTACGTGGCTTAGGATGAAGTACACAGAGCAGTTCAAGGATGTCTACGGCAACGCATATCGTTTCAGCGACGCCATGCACTTTAACTACGGGATTGGAGAGCGGGTAGATCCCGCAGACGGAAATGTGAAAACTTACAGCCATCCGGGTGTTGTGTGGATAAGAAAAACTCTTGATCCCACAGAAGAACCAACTGAAGTAGATTTTAGAAAGTCACAAAGAACAGTTAGCTTGAAAAGTAAGGATTTGCTTCCAATAAACCAGGGGCTTATCAAACCACCCGGCAAGACTTGCAAAGATTTGGAGAAGTTATGCAAATTCTTAAGTCCCCAAGGAAAGGAATACTATGCTACCATAACTTCTGGTCGGTAACTAAGTAGTACATACCGGCTTCTCTTCTTCAAAGTTTTATAGAAATTTCAAATTGGAGGTGCATAAATCCTAAATTTTTGATACCTGTATGGCGATAAAAGCAGGATGTAAACGAACGTTGGCAAAACATTGCAGTGCTGTAAACAATCACATTCAAACCAATAAAAAAAATTCGAGCTGAGGTTTAGCGTTATCAGTTTCATCGCTTATTCAGTGTTGGATTGCTCTTGCGAAACTTTACTAAGTTTCTTATATTGAATGATGTACTCATTCAATCTTACCGATTTCTGTTTAATTCATAATTGATAAATTCATAAAACAAAAATTAGCACGGGCTACGACAACCCTTTCAACAATTTTAATTCAGATTAGTACCTCTATACTGATTCATGTTTTACATATTAAAATAACAGCAACACACAGACAAAAGCCACCGTAGTTATTCTACTGTACTACAAGCAACTTGATTTCAACAGCTCTCGGTTAAAAGCTGTAACTTTTCTCCTCACTCCCTCCTTTTTATATGTAAATTTTCGACTTAATTCAACTTAAAGATTAATTAGACTATATTGCAATTTTGTCTACCTGTAGAAATTGAAAATCAAAGACTTCCGAGTCCGGTGTCCATGGCTAATCTGTTCTCAACCACAATTGTTCCACCAGACCTTAACTCCCTATCCCCTCTCCCCCTCCCCCCTCACCCTCCTCCTTGGTTAGACCGTACTCTCTTCAGGAAAGCTCATTTCTTGATTATTTTGTATTGGATCATTGAGGCTGTCAAAATATTCAGAGTGGGGGTGTTTAGTTCATGGGTTTTGCTCTATAACTCAGTAAAAATCCGTAGCTGTCCTTGTGTCACCGCTAAATGTAATAACAACGCTAAATGTAGTAAACTTACCAACGGTAAATGTAACAAACTGACCAACAGTAAATGTAATACAATTTAACACTAAATGTATTAAATTTCCGCTGTCCAACTTCGTGGGAAAAGAGTGATACACTACCAAGCATTTCACGTGACTTTAAAAATGCCTAAATAGGGGAATATTTCTTAACTGTTTTGACAGATTTGAGTGGTAAACTACCCAACGTGTTATATGGTCGAACATATAACCCGTAAGTAATGACGTTGCAAGTCACGTGACTCGGTTCTAAAAGTTCTTTGATATAAGCTTGTGTCTTGCCTGTTTGACAGATTTGAATGGCAAACTATCCCAACGTGTTGTATAGGTGAATATAATAAACCTCATGTGATAACGTCATAATTTACGTGACTTTAAAAAATTCCTTACTTTACAGGGGCATGGTTTTTCTTGCCTTTTTAGACTTAATTGAGTGTCAATTAACTTTACTATATCTTTCATGTTCTAACAATATTGAGTGTATGTTCAGGGCTGCTTCTCAAATGGCCAGCAATTTGGGGCATTCTCTCCTTGACAGACACGTTAATTTCTCATGTAAAACATGTACTGACTTAACTATTAAATTAATCTGCAATTTTTTTGGGATATGTTGTTTTAGGCTTTTCTTATACTATAATTTACAAAAACAATTTCTTTTTGTAAAAGTGTGTTATTCACGTTTACGTTTTTCGCCACTTGGAATGGGTCTCGTGTGAACTTGGGCATGTGAATTTTGGTCTTACCTTGAAAGGGTTAGCACTGTTATCATTTGAAACTATCATCATGCATGCTAAACAGTTTAATTTGGAAAATCGAAACACTTATTAATTCCTCGCAGAAAACTTTCACTAAGTACAGCTTCAAACGATTGGCTATTTTTTTCCTGATGAAGAGATGCATGCATAGATTGGAACTGATGTGGTACTTCCCAACCGATCTCTGTTCATTAAGAACAAAGGTTTTAGCAACTGCCGTCGGAACAGTTTAAAGATGTCAACTGTTTGTGGAACATATTCGAACAGCTGTGTTTCTTCAGATGGTATTGGTTGATTGACCACAGAGTCGTCCCACAAATATATCAGTTGTCGGCATGTTGGCGAAATATTCACCAGCTACCACGTGCTGTGCTACGACAGAGATATTCCTTTAAGTGATTATCGTAGTATGAGAGGATTTGCAAGAAAAATGTGGACACAGAAGCGGGCTAGCTTTAGCTCTTAAGGCCATCATTAACATTCCAAAGTGGATAAACGCGTGGGTATGGATTCTTTATGCTGGCATCGGCACGTGGTATTTTGTAAAAAGTGTCATATGGAAAAACATGACACATTACGACTTCACCTCGCTTTATTTTGGTTCACTAAGGATAGGTCTAATCCGCTGTAAATCGTTTTTGCAGGCTCATCGGCCATTGTGTTTTAGTCGCTGTGATTGGCTAAACGATCTGGCTTTCGAAGAAGTGTGTTAAAACCGTATAACAAAACAGAACTAAGGTCTGTTGTTAATGGAGTATGTAACGACGATGTGTGAAAATCAGAAGCGCTATAATTTATTGCCTAATTAGTCACAAAGTGTTCTACACTTGCCAGCGCATTTATATACGTTCAATCCATTGCGTGTGCCCAAGTGTTTCAAAACGCTCGTTTGATCTAATTGAAAACTGAATAAATGTCACATCCGTAATATGTTATAGTGCTAAATTATCAAGACGAAAACTTTTGAATTAAAGATGGCGTTTACAAGTGACATTCGCCGGATATGAAGAAAGTTCATGCGGAGAAGTTTTTGTTCGGTTTCTGGTTGGCTAAATACCTGAACAACTCACCACTGTTTGTGCATACTCAAGCCGAAATACTGCAATCAGAATTTCTTATTGAGTGCAACGAATCTGATCGAGCGAAGATATGTCCCGATCCAGACCAGCCTGGAAAGTCGGAACCCTTAAGGTATCGACATGGTTGGAAATAATTTTGCAATGATGCCAAACACGAGAAGAATCAAGAGCTTCAGCTGTACTGCCGACTTGGAAATTGTTCATAGTGAACGAAATACAGAACTCAAAAAACGATGCTTTAAATGACGTTTCCGAATTATCAACGATGCTACTGATCATAAAGTGCAAGCGAGGTTGATTACATGCCGCGATATGCCGGTAAACAACAAAGAATGTAACCTAATTTACCACTTGTATTTGAAATTGCCGCAGTATTGCGGATGTCATAGACACCGCTAACCACTATTGTTTATTCTTTTCAACTCATACATTCTATTGTGTAACAGAATATTTTGAGAAAGGACTGTCTTAGTTTCTGTGATTAATTGAAAATCTGAAAAGCTATGAGACCTCGTAAAACCAGTTTAACTGAAACTGTCCTTTTGCTAAAGTCCGCTAAAGACAATTAGAATTACGAAGTCGGAGGAATGTGAAGTCAAATATTACTGCTTTTTCCAACTTTTCTTCTCTATAACTTTAAATCAAAACTTCAAAACTAACTATGAGTGGCTAGAAAAACAGTTTACTTCGTTAAAACTATCTGTCACAAAAAGGCTTAGCAGAAATACAAAGTGGAAGTTATGCATGGAAACACCTAATACTTTTGTCCAGGAGTTTAAACTTCCGAGGAAGGGAAGCGCATGTAACAGAACATTTTCGCGCATTTTCAAAAACATTATTACGGCTAATGTTGACAAAAGAGAACCAAAGTTAATGTAGTGAATTTGGCATATATGTTTAAAAACTCTTGCTTGATGATTAAAAAAATCTTCAAGTTTATAAGAGTAAGCCATGCATTTAAAACGAAGATTTCAAAACTTTCTTCTGATTAAATAAATATATATGAACTTGGTGAAATTCACCTTCAACCTACATGTAAAACATTTCCCAACAACAATAGGTTGTCTTCTTTGATTATTAAAACCTGAATCAGCCCGAGTGAGTTATCAAACACCGTGCATGTTGTGAAAAAGCACTTTATAAAACTGTCTTTTCAGGAAAGCGGTTAAGCAGAATCGTCCTGGCGGCAAATACCTGTGAAGATAATCAATTATTTTTGTTGCGGAATTTATTCTTCTGAGGCCAATGCGTGTTTAGAACATTTTAATAAGGCATGATAGTTTATCATTTTTTCAGCTGAAAAATATGATTCGAGCGGGCAGATTTTTAACATTTTTTGAATCAATAGATTTTATGGAATTTGTGTCTACCATGCAGAGTTGAAAATATAATGAGTCAATAAATAGTGACTGTTTATTAATAATTCATTGTAGCCGAGATAAACACACAAGAAACTGAACAAAAACTTTATTTATCATATTTATCAAGGCCCGCTTGCCTACACAGTTGTGCTCACTCTAAAGCAGATAATGCCCCGCTTGCCCACACTTTTTTCCTAATATATATGGGTGAAACTCAGATGCGGCCACAAATTTGGCAAAGCGGGCGGGGACGATGAACTATTATATTTTTATGGGGCCATTTAAGAGACTTGGCAGCTACATATATTTTGATATTTAGATTTAAGGCTTGAAAGCCGACTCTTAAAAACGCAAAAAATGGCATTTTATAGACTCAAAAACTTAAAACTTGTTGCGGTAAGAGGGTAAGGGTAGATGTCGGCGCATCGGCCTAGAAACTCGTATCTATATTAGCTCCTGTGCATGATTTTCCGCAACCCGCTTCGTCTTCAAAATTATTAATATGATACTCCCATCATGAAATTATGCAATACTTACCATTTTCGTTCAGACACTTTTCCAGTCTCTTGGTCCCATTATGCTAAACGTGGCTCGATAGGCCAAACTCTCTCGCCACATCGGAGAAACGGAAGTACCACTACCCTTCGTAGTCAAACAAATCCATGTAGCAGTTTGGCCATCCAAGCTCTTTGGTATTACCAGTGATTTCCATAACAAACGTTGAGTAACTAGAAAGTATTACTGTTCTGCTTGCGAAACAACTGAATTATGAAACATCATAATTCCCAGAGCAGATGCGCATATGGTGTTCTTTGGACATGCCGATGTCGGCATTTTCAAACATTTTTATAAAGAAGTTAATTTAATTGACTCGATTTATTTGAAAGTTCCAACGGCGTTTATTTTCAGATAATCTGCAATCGTGTATTTCGCGATAATAATACTTTAATGTGCCATCACTAAAGTTGGTTAGAGTATCTAGTCGTACGTTATTGTGAGAGGTTTTGAACATGAGGCTCGGAATTTACGGCTTCATGTTCGTTTCCTATTTCTGACTTTTTAAAACTTGCCGATACTGTCTTCAGCCACACAGCAGTCTCCTCATGGAGCGTTTCCTCGAAGGAAAAAATGAATAGCGAACAATTAAAAATTCCTGCACGTTTCTTTTTTTTTTTTAAGTGCCTGCGAGCAACTCAAAACGCCTTTTGCTGGACGAAGTTAGACACAATCCGGAAGGTGGACATAATTCTTTCAGTATCTATTTAACCAAATATATTAAATATTCTAATAAGTTTGGGTAATAATAGACTCGAATAACCTGTTTATCTTACTATCGTTTTCGCAAATAAACTTTCACACGTAGTTCATCCGATGTTTATTTTAGCCAAAGTTAATGAGCTGGTCAGCCTGACGTCAAAACTCCAAATATAGTAGTACTGAATCAAATTAGCGCTAATTATTCCGCACAGATGCGGGTCATAAGTGTCCACATTTAAAGCGTGGTGAAGTCGTCATGAATGCTAATTTTTGCTAGATCCATTCCCTCATGGGGGCTAAAAGTGATGTTTATTTTGAATTAATGAGCCCAAATTTGACCGAATGACTTTTTGCACCCACAAGGGAATGTATCTAGCAAAAATTTGCATTAGAAAAATGATGTATTGCTCCATACAGTATTCTTTACAATTGAAGACCCTAGTGCAAAAACGATATACTGGTAAGTGACTTTTGACCAAGTTCTCAACTCTTCCTATTAGTAAGTTATTATTATCGCTCCTTAACCCTTGGGAGAATATAACTTTTCATACAAAGTCACTTATTTAAGTCGTTTTTGCACTAAACTCTTCAATTAATGACATGATTGTATAAATTTGCAAGTTTATCATGAAGTAGAATCCTACTGAAGTATGTACTGTTAGTAGAATGCTACATGTATATCCAATGTACAAGTTTCAATTTTGTAACATTGCAGCAGGCATGTTGACACAAATTATCTGAACAATTGTGTGCAATATTGCAATGCAGTTGTTGCAGGGTACAATGTAGTGATAAGTGGCTCCCTGAAAAATTTGGGCTTTGTAAAACTGTTGATAGGGTAGCTGGTTTTGTTCACCAACCTCAGCTTTTTTTCTAGTTTATTTAAGCCACAGTTTTTTATATCTTTAGGTTTACGGATCCTCCTCACCTAACTTTCCCAATTTTTGGAAAAAAATAAAATTTAGATTTGCCATTTTATCACATTAATCCTCATTCCTACCTTTTATGACTTTCCATGTTAAAAACAGATTTCCCAGTTAAGGAGATAAAAGACTTCATCATTTTGGCCATCAGTGCAGTAAAAAAATCTATGGAATGCTTGTGAAAATTTGAAATGAACCTGAGGGGGCTGAATTTTATTTTATATTTATTTTTATTCCCTCCTCCACTCCTAACTTCTTGTCAAATAAATTTGTAAACCTACTAAAGATTAAAAAACTGTGGCCTTAGTTACTAAAATATGTAGAGCTCTTAGCTCTGCAATTTTTAGGCTCTAGTCAGAGGATAATAATTCTGTTTTACTTACTTTTTTAAGTATTTTTAAATAAAACAGAAATTATGTTAGTAAAATGGACAAATAGACTGTGTGCAGCGGTGTGAATACTTGAGTAATTTAAATGCACTTTATTGGCGACTGGTTTCGGTTAACAACCTTTTTCAAGCCTGTGCTAAACTCAAAAGATACAAAGTTTACGTTCTTAGCCAGCCCAAACTTTATTAGTTAGACACTTGAAGTTTTCTTGACAAACTTCCTGTACTGCATTTTACGGAAGCGCGTCACTTAAACCGCACTTCGTGACAGAATGTAATCTCTTCCCGTATGTTACTTGTTCCTTTGTATTTCATTGCTATTTTAAGACAAAAAATTATTCTTATATATACACTGTAGGCTGAAATATTTTGTAAAACTTTGTATCTTTTGAGTTTAGCACAGGCTTGAAAAAGGTTGTTAACCAAAACCGGTGCCAATAAAGTGCATTTAAATTACTCAAGTATTGCCGCTGCACACAGTCTATTTGTCCATTTTACTGTAAAGCCTATACTCACAAATAGAAGAACTAGCTTGTATGTAAATATAATAATTATACGTATGAGGATACAAAGAATTTCGCTGCTTTTATATTAATTGAAAATGAAAATCAGACAATATATGATAAATAATAATGATAATTATTCTTAATATAAAATTGCCGTGTCTGATATACATGTAGTGCAAAGCTTGTTGTTTAAATCATGCACTCACACACCATCATGCACCTCCATTCAACCTGAGAAGGGTAAAAAAAACCTGTTGACTACAAATCATCTGCCTTAGTGATGAGCAACTTACATTGGAAAGTGATTATTTTACTAAAGTCTGGTTGAGTCTTTAGGCCCACAGGTCTTTCATAATGTTCAACATTTTCTGTCACGGTTTCGACTATGGATAATCTCATTTTTCATCACAGTTAAAGTCCTTTCCCATGCACCAAAGGTTTGCAATTAACAAGCCCTGTTAAGTGCAATTTCCCTCAATTTCAAACCAGTTATCTAGTATCTTTTAACAGCTTAGTACCAATGGATGTTGATTTTGTTTGTTTTGTCACAGACCATTCACAGGTGTGTATACCGACAACAAGGAGAAGGGTGTGTACAAGTGTGTCGTCTGTGGCGATGTCCTGTTTAGATCAGATGAGAAGTTTGACTCTGGAAGTGGCTGGCCCTCATTCTATGATGTGGCCACCAAAGGCAACATTAAGACAAATGTTGATGTGTCACATGGCATGGTTAGAAAAGAAGTGGTCTGCGCTAATGTAAGTTCTAAAAAAAATATTAGCTAAATATTTAACAATCACATTTAACCATAATATTAAAAATACAAATTAAATAAGAAAAAAACGGTACCCAATTTGACAGGATTTAATAAATTAAACTCTTTGTAATAATATCTTATGAATGTGATCCGTCTGTGTGTACCTACTTTTGTGTATAATAATGTTAATAATAATAATGATAGTGATAATAATAATAGTTTATTAAATATTACAGCAATAGCTGAATTACATTGTTTAGCAAGAATTTTCAGTGTGTGTGGACATTTCTCTTTGCATGCGTGTGTGTAAATGGTCTTTACCAGGCTTTTAAGTACTGCACTTACTGGTTCACCATGGCACAGTGTGTTGGAGTTTCAATGAAGAAATTACATGAAGAATGGGTACAATCGTCC
>JAOEHT020009979.1:0-14977 GCA_025448195.2 Parazoanthus atlanticus | reverse complement strand
ATTAACAATAGCTGACACGTTCTGACAATACGTCATTGTATGTTTGTCTACGGATGGTTAGGTTTAGCCCAAAGGTTGGGTTATTTATATTGTATTTTTATCCAATAGAATCTCTCGTTCTGAGAGTAGAGGTCGACCCACCAAGCGAAAATGACACTGAAGCTTGGCTTACACTAGCGACGGAAGAAACGGAAGAAGAAGAGGAAGCAACGATGGAAGTGGAAGAACATTACGAGCGCAAGCAGACGCAGGCAAAACGAAAGTTTTGCCTGCTTTTGTGCTCACTTTCAAAAGGGCACTGTGATTGGCTCAAACCTTCTGTTTCTGCTTCCATCTTTTAGGCCTACACTGGGACGGAATCTTGATGTAAGCAGAAATAGACGGGAGAAAAAGGACACCTTCCGTCTCCTCTTCCGTTGTGCTTGTATTCATCACTCCAGCAATGAAAACATGACTGGAACCGTCTTCCCAAACGGTAGAAAGCAATGCTACAAATTCTAATTTTACAGGAACGAACAATATACAATCATTGGCGGGTACAAACCCCGATGAGATTCGGACAATGAATTTTTCCTTTCGCTTTGTTTTTTAGATGAGATAAAGTCACATGCATTGTGCAAAAACAATAGTATTCGGAATGATTGTCTAAAACATTCGTTAGAGCACTGCCATTGGACGGACCCAGTCCTTTATAGTGTTAGGAGTGGCGAAGTTGTGCTTCCGTCTCCTTTTGTTGACTTATATACTGGAACGGAGCCCTCCTCCCGTCTCCGCTTTAGCTTCTAGTGTAAGCAATCCTTAATAATTTGCACACGTAGCCAACTAAGCGATGAAAATACTATTGCAATTTCTGGCCTGCTTTTATGCAGAATCAATTTACAACACAACGAGCTTTCCAGGAAAGGCAATTCCTATCATTTCAAATCCTCCCAAAGTCTGCTTCTTCATTCACACAAATCTGTCCAGTTTACAAGATCCACAGCGTACCAACCAATATTTAGCTTCATAAGTTTTCCTACACAGTACTCGAGAACAGTGTTTCGAATATTTACTTTGCGAAATATTTATTTATCATCTTCAAAGATGAAGGAAATGTTTCAAAATCAATGCTGTTAAAATCAAGAGGAACAGCACAAAACCAATTTTCTGGTACAAAGGGTTATAGTATCTGAAAACAACATGATGTCGTCCAACTGGCAGGACTACGCTCATGAGGTTTGGTGTCATGTGGTATACTTCAGTGTCCATCCAGTCTTCACTGCTGGTGTCTGTTCCTTCAGCATTCAGCTGGGTGTCACCAGTCACCCGCTTGTGTCTACAGCTCCAGTAGGGATGGTATGTCACTTTCAACAGTAAATGCTCGGCAGAGAAGATGTCCTGTAGGGCCAAGAGAAAACATTATGGTAGTGGACTTGCGAACTTTAAGTAACAGTTCATTTAAAAACTAGGGAACCTTCTGTTGTTCTGCGGCATTTCGCTTTCCCACATTAAAATGGTTAGATTTTCATACTGAGAATACATCAACCTACACACAGCATGTTTTTGAAATAAAATGTAATTAAACTGTATTTCAAAGCGACGTGTTTTTTTTGTTACAAGATTTCATCCAATCGTGAGATTACAAAACAACAGCCAAGAAAGGCTTCGAGTTTTCTATGTTCCCCACAGGGAATTTTTGTTGCATGAAATCTTAGAAGAGTTTTAACTAAAAAAGAATGAACTGGTGAAGTTATAGTAGCTTTTCATGTTTTAGCCAATGAGGTGAACGGTTTAAACAATACCTTCATGCATTCCTTGCCATTGGGCAGCTTACATGTTGTTCTTACTCGGACCACTACTTAAACAAGAAAATCCGGTATAAAAGGCTAAGCCCCTCCCCTTTTCACACCTCAAATTTCCAAATTTAAATTCAAATTTTGCAACCAGGACAAACCTGGCGTGTGTAAAGTCATCGGCTTCTAGAATGTTAAATTTTGGAGACTGGAGTTTCATATTGTAAGAAATAAATAAGTAGCACAAGGTTAGTAGTTGGTTGATGACTGCTAGCAGTGTTTTGTAACTTTAGACTATCTTGACAAAAACATGTTCCTCTCCACTCCCTCGGTCCCTTCATTTCATCTCGACTAGATGGCCTTCACTGCGCACTGATGATCTCGCCTACACTCGGTAGTGGCCCTAGCTACGCCACTGATTTTGAATTTCGCGCTGTAAGCAACAAGTAAAAAATCAATGAAACGGAGAATCGGAGATATTCACTCCACAAAGGCTGATGTCAACTGAACGTGTGAACCCCAGCGCAAAATTTTGCTATGTAATGCTGATATTGGAATTGTATCAGAACAGTGTATGTATTTCTTTTTCAGTATGGTTAGAAAAAATGTGTTGAATAAAATGGAAAATATAATTCTAAAAACACAAAAATATATCTCGAGAGTTGTATAGCAACGAAGACAGTGATTAAGCATCAAATGCCCGGCCAGTGGTCAAATGCCCGCGGGGGATGTTCGCGTTTGGATTTGACTTATGCATTAATAGGACATTTGCATGATGTCGTCATATACTACAACTACCAGAATGCTTTGCTCACTTTCTTATGTAAGATAATTAGTACCAATTGTTCTACTATCCTCATGAGGGAATTGCAACTTGAATATGAAAGACAATTCGTAAAGCATTCTCGTTGTAGTTATTTCACGCCATTGCATAAATGTCCCATTAAAGTGGCTGTCGTTCTATGAACACGCGTTGGCTTGTCAATAGTCGGCATGAGATAGCAGCTGTGTAAAGACAATAAAAATCGCGGCTGTAATGAATGTCTGACGTTTCAGTAAATCTAAGCTGGCATCGCCCATGATACATATAGACTTTCCATCAGTTGTCTTCTCAAAATATTCCGGGAAAAGATCCAGCGAGTTGTGTTGGTGATGCTTAATACCACAATTTACATTTTCTGTCTAACAAATGAGATTTCGATCCTTAGTGCTTGAACTGCTTCATTTCATTTGTTTACCGATTAACCAGTTCTCCTTTTTCCTGATTTTTTCAATCTTAATTTTAACTCGATGTTGAACCGATTTGTATTTTTCGTACTTTTGCATTTTTTGTTGTATTAAATATTTATCACGCATTTTAAGACTGGCCCGCGTCGATTAGCTTTGCTACCTGTAGGTCAGTAAAAACTGTAAAAAGTAACTGTAAGAAGTAATAAAGTACTGTTATTACTATTATAAGAAAACAATAAATGTCCCATGTAATTCCTTACTTTTTCACTTGCTCCCCCGTGTATGTCAACAATGGCGCTGTACTCGTTAAAACTGACTGCTTCTTCTTCAACGCGCGACCTCACAGCTTTCTGCCTGTAACTGTTATTGACCAGCTCCATGAAGAGTTTTTCTTCCACCGGAAGATTGTTGATCCTCCACTCAACGACGTCCGCCATCGCTGAACTGTCTTCTGTCAAACCGATGAAGCCACTGTTACTTGATCTGACATAAACACTGGCTATTGGATTATCCACATTTTTCAGAGTTGGATTTATAATGAACAACACATTTGATGAAAATAATTCAAGAGTTTTCAACAAAACTTGTCTGATCTTCTTCAAATTCCCCTGCACTATACCAGGTGTGTGAACAAATTCGAAATAGCCATACGCATGCGTTGCTGTTCGAGCAAGGATTGTAGATGCTCCTCTAGATGAGTGCACTTGTAGTTGGCACGTGTTGAGGAATTCTTGATCAAACGTTATTCCAGAAGACATCAGAAAGTGAATGCTACACAAGCGCATCAAATCAGGAAATATCGATGCAGTGTTGTTGTTTAACTGAAAGGATTCCAAGTAGAAGAGAGACAAACTATCGTGGTAGCCACGGGAGTAGGTTAGAATGCCTAGAAGATAAAACTAATGTTATTTAATTAAATCAATTTTCACAGCCCATATACATCAATAGGTATTGAGACTCCAAGGTCACAACTCACGTGCACAGAACGAACTGATGCAATGGGGAAGAACAAGAAAGGAACATTAGAAACCATACTAACTTGAATCACACAGAAGACAACACATCGGTACCCAACAATTAATACTAAAACAGCAACCGATCATCCGTAGGATTCCTAAAATATGCGCAATTCTGCAATAGTCCAGTTTCGTATTCGTAGTTGCCGCTGATTACAATGACTACAGATTCGTTTTTACAGCGTTAGTATGGTAGTAAATGTTATAACAATTTTAACTTAAAAAACAAACGTTTTCGACCGTTTATTTATTTATTTATTTGTTTGTTTCGTTTTTGTTTTGTTCTTGTTTTCTTTTTGTCCTTCATCACTTACAGATCAATCAAATTAAACTAACCAATAATTCTGGTTACCTGGTTCATTTCACCCCTTAAACACGGAGCGATCCCATGAAAGGCTAAGCCCCGCCCCCTTTTTCGCTCTAGACTAAAAAAATAAGCAGAGCGTACTAAAAAACATGGCGGACGCAAGCGCTAAAAATATGAGCGTTTGCCTTTGTGTCTTTTTTTCCACAAATAAATGAAGAGCTTTATAGATGTTAATGACTGACAGGCTGAGACCCTCAGCCTTCAGATATAGGATCGCTCTGTGTTAGATTTTTTTTTTATCTTCTCAAAGTTTTAAAGCAGAACAAAATATACTTTTGATGTAAGCACTATGAGTTACAATGTAGTGTAATAATATTAGTTTGTAATCTCACAATTAGGATTTAAGTTTGTAAGACAATGAATTGTGGAGTCATGTGTTACAGTAACAGTGTGACTGACACTTTGTACCTTCAGACATTTGTGAACATGGTTTCCAACAAACTCTCCTCCGTGATAGGCCTTTCTATCAACATTGATTGACTTCAGGGTGATGTCCAATCCTTTTACTGCTGGCCCATCACCTTCCAGTTGCAAGTTGGTTCTCAAATTGGCCAATTCCTGTTTCTGATAAATGAAAACAAAGTAACAGTAAAATATCGTGATAATACCAGTACCAATTACAGAAATAAAAGGCAGGATTAATTTCTACACTCACAAGCTTCTCAGTTTCACTCTGGCGAGTTGCTGCAGCCTCACTGAGAAGTTTAATGATGGGTGACTACTCCTCGTCACTACCACTATCACCATGAACAAGAAAGTAATTCAGGCTTAGTTCAATTTCTTCCAACTTCTCTTCTAGTTCCTGAATTTGTAGTTCCTTGTGGTGGACTGTACTCAGCACCTGCAGATATTCTTGGAACTCGAATCCTCCAACCTAAAAAAAATGATACTACAATTAATATTAACATGTATTTCAGATTTCATAACATGCAATTGTTTTTTCGGAATTGTTGCTTGATGGAAACAGGTTCTATTTTTGCAATTTAGTGTCTTGAACATAAAACAAGTAAAGATGAAAGTTCTGAAGACAAGTTTTGTTAATAAAACCTTGTAGAGGTGTTTTAAAGTTTACTTAGGTTTACCTTTTCCCCATCTTTACTGAGTGTGTTAGCAATCATGACATCAAGTTTACCACATTCCTGTTACAACAGCGTAAATAGTCGCTTGAAAATCCCCAAGCTGATGTGTAGTGCAGGCATGCATACCTGGAGAAGGATAGAGATAATTATAGATGACACATTTATGTTTTAGTCTTTTGGTTTATTTTTTAGCCTCTCGCAATAAATCAAGTCTTTAAAGTTTCAAGAAATTGATTTAAATTCTGATACAAAAATATATCAAAATCTATTTTAATTTATTTTAATGATTATGGAGAGTCTTGCAATTTGTTGTTTATTTTCATTTATTTTTCTACCTGGTCAAGTGGTACATCAATTAGTGGCCTGTGTATGGCATTGTGGTATTCTTTGGCCCTCTTAAAATTTGCACCATCATCTTCAAACTGTTGGTTGTCCCTTTTAGGCTTTCCAGGGTCCTTTCAGGGATGTTCCTTTGGTCATTTGGGGTCAGAGCTGGTTACGCTTGGGTGATCTCACACCAAAGGCAGCAGAACCTCCCTTTGAAGAAAGCAAATTTAAATTAACTTTGACTTGGCTATAGTTTCATAAGTCATCCTGTAGTTTAGAAAGTATTTGTCTGATTTAATGTTTCTTACAATTTGTCAGATTGATTAAATATGTTTGTACCTGCAAGTAAGGTATTCCCAATGGTAAAGTTAGTTGATTATACAAGTCCTGTACGTTCTAATGCTCACCTGCACAGATGGCACAAATCCAATGTCTTACCTGATGCCCCTGATATTCCAAATTTAATACAAAGGAAGGCATAGTCGCCAAACACAAATATCTTGAATGACCTGCCCCTGTAAGAGTGGGAATACATTATTAATGTTTCGCTTTGGTAAGTTTCAGATTGTGGGTTTGTTTTGCTTGTTTTCCAGAAATTAACCTGCATAACAAGTGCTAAAGGGAGAGGGGAGGAGGAATGGGAATGTTTTAAGGTATTAAATCTGGAGAAAAATTGTTTGTGACCAGCATGTACACAGCATGAGTAAGTCATAACAGTTTTTAACAGGTCAAAAAAATGAATAATTATGATCTCTGGATTCCTGTGATAGAAACATAGAAGTTTATTTTAGTTTTCAAATTTCTTAGTGGAATTCAAATGTTTAGCTACATGTGGCAGCATTTAATTTTTAAATTATTTAAAATTGCTACATTTTAAGTAACTACTGTATACCTCCATTTTGTATTCTTCAGCTCCTCTATCTGAGACTGGTAACGTTGCATAACAAGTTTTACATTTCCATATGTGTCGGGGGCTTTGAACATTGACCACACAACTGTATCTTTGCATGAGTTGGGTCAATCCAAATTTGCAATTTGGAATGACAACTTGAAAGTCTCTCCACCTTTGTCTCCCCCAAGCTTCACCCAGATCTCATCTTCAGGGATGATGCCATTGTGCCACGTCAAGCGGTCATTTCTGCATATTGTTAATGTGAACGGATATACTGGCATTTAGTTTGTTCTATTTTGATTTTTTTCCTTTTGTATGCTAGAATGAGTAAGCAGAATTTACAACAATAAATTCAAAATAGATAATGAAAATACAAAACATTCTACAAATGAATAAGTATATTAAATATCATCTCGTACTGCAAGAAGAATTTCACTATTACTTGTTGTTGCTTTCCAGGTGCTGAAGGATGGCCCCTGGCAAGTCACATAGCTGAATACAGGGTGCAGGTCTAATCTCACAGCCACGACCCTTAATCGGGAAGGAAAAGGGAACATTTTCTGCCAGTAGTTCACCAAGTTCTTGTTCTCTTGCTTGTTTTCTTAGTTTCCCTTCACTTTCTATCTGGAGCCCCCAACTTTTGAACCACCTTTTGTAATCAAAACATCTACTATTAGTTAATAAACCTTTATTTTCTCAGTCACTTCATGGATTTATTTCTTTTCTGACTGTTTCATAACAATTTTGCATAAAATTAATATATTAAAATAGATAAATGGAAAACTCCAGGATGGTGGCTAAGAAAGTGGATATTAATGCTGTTGCTTTAACACAAATAAATCATCAGGTTATTGTTGCCATGGAAATTTATTATTAACAATATAACATCAGCTGGCATGCAAACTGGCTCATTCTTTATTATTGTAATGCTTTTAGAAACCTTTGGGGGAGGGGGAGGGGTCAAAATGGCCCTGCCCATGCCTTATACAATTGTGATATGCTTTAAGGCTCATACATTTGAGAGTTAAAATGCAAAGTATTTTATTGTTCTTATGGTTTTCTAAAACTGCATACCTGCGTAAAAGCCTAAACTTATTCCAAGGAATAGCCAAGTTAGACTTGAAGGCAATGCCTTCACCAGGTGGAACCTCGAGTTTAAATCCCGCACTCTTCATAATTTCGCTTCGTTCATCCGCTCCTCTCCTTTTTAGCTCGTTTGTAATCTGGCAGGTGGAGTCTTTCAAGGTATTCCCACTGATGGACCCTCGGATTTCTTCTATGCTTGCTGATCTTCGTTGAAGGGTTCTTTCACAGACAGTGGTTGAACCCTTTCTTGCATGCGAAACTTTGCACACTTTCATCGGCTATTTTAAGAATAAATGCGTGCAATGTGTTTTAGTAAAGTGGGTGATATATTTAATTTCAGGAGCTCAATATTAATACAAAGTACTTGTATTTGTGATAATTCTAAAATGTACTTGTGAATGGTTGAGGAAAATTAAATGTGAACTAAGTGGTGCAATTTAAGTAAATGCCTTCCTAAATCTCGAGAACTAGACAAAAATTGATTATAGATGCATTGGCTAGCTAGTTATACATGTTGGTAATTTGATTAGGGCATGACATTTGAACCAACCCCCTCCCTACCCCCAAGGGTAGATTACAGTTTGTGGGTTAGGAGGTTAGTCACTTCTCATGACAAAGTAAAATGGAAAAAAGTATACAAATAAAAATAAGTCTTCCATCACTCAGTAATTGTGTTGGTACTCCTGAAACTTCATAAAGGGAGGCTTGCAACTTGAGGTTCTGGGGAAAAGGGGGGCCGGGGAGAGAATGTTTCTTCTCCAAAAATTATTTACTGTATTTCAGTGTCTATCATAAAATGTTGGCAAGAATTTCAACAAGGGAGGCCATGATCCCTTGTCTCCTCCCCAAAATTGCTTCTGATTTTTAGGTTAATATTTACTTCAGACATTCTCAGACCTGTACCATTGGGTGTGGACCATTGTGGGAAGGTGGGGAGGGGGGGGAGGGAGTTGGGGCAATCGCTTGTACTTTTTTTTGGTCAAAGTATTGCTGCACTTGCGTTATTGCTCAATTTTTGCACTCTTGCAAGCTATTTTTAAAAATTAACTTTTTTTGCTCGTTGCTCAAGATTTTCGCAAAAACGTTTTCGACCTGTTTTCATGTTCACCAACAAATTGAAAACTATAAAATGATATTGATAATATATTCCGCCTACCGTTCCACCGTACCAGTCGCCGGTGTGATGGTCGAATTTCTTTCTGTAGTAAATTTTCGCCGCAGCAATTTCGTTGCGAGTTTCTTCTCGGTTTTGGAGAGTGGCTGCTTGTTGGATGCACTGAGCAGTTCCGCGATGGTGGTGCGGGTTGGCGAGATGGGGAGCTGCGTGTTTTCCGGGGAAGTTTTACTTAGTTTTGAACGACGACCCCGTCCTTTACTTGATTGCTTGCGCTTTCCGCCTTTTAACTTCTTAATAAAGAAGGCACAGGTTTCACATTCGTCTCCGTTGTGAGCTTTCCAAGTCATTATGATATCCGTATTGTTGGTGTAGTGCGTGTGAGAAAGATACTTCTTTTTGGAAAGGCAACTATTGTAGCAGATGTTGGCCGGTGACCACTCGGTATTGTCCTCGGCAATTTTCACTCCAAAAAATTCGAGGATTGCTGCATGGTGGTCACTGCAAAGACTTTTTTTCGAGTTTTTATTGAATCAAGCCCCGCATACTCTGCAGCAACGTTGTAAGCACTGCCGATGGAAGGAGTCGCTCGCCATTACTGACTGCTCGTTTGGCAACACTTGTTTTGTCTACGAACTCCTGAAATTCGTGCGTGCGCGTGTCAGAAAAAGCAAAGACAGAACACCAGAAAAATAGTCCACGAAAATTTAACACCAGAATAGACTTGGGAGATAAATGCTAGGAAAGAAAAGTACAGTCCCGGCATCGTGGATTGCTCACGAAATGTGCATTTAGTGACTGATTTGAAGTTATTTGTCGCACGGATTATCGATATGAAATTCGGTACGTCGCCGGGTTCTTGTACTTTTCTTTATTTCTAAGAATAATTTCAACTTACATTTTTCCATGAAGAAAAGTGTTGCCTATTGGAGGAAGTTTGACTGTTATTTGAAAAGAAAAAAAATTAAATGCCGGAGTATTTTCAAATTTTCCGCGCTGGACTTCGTTGCTACGGAAGCTAAAAAAATGGTTGCTAAGGGCAAAAAATGTCCGGCATTCTTGGAATTTTACAGGAACCTGGAACCTAATTTCGCGCGCAGAACAGCCGTGGAGACCAGACATCCCCGTCCCCATTTCCTATCTTTCTCTTGTGTTAGTTCTTCTCCAAGTTTCTTTTGGTCTACCTCGGTGGCGTCTTCTTTCAGGAGTCCATGTCAGTGCAATCTTCGAGTCAGCATTGGTATCAATCCTAAGCACATGTCCAATCCATGTCCCTTCTCTCCGTCAACTGGAGGGATTTTGGTTGCTTTCAATTCTCAAGATATTTATTTGCTATAGTACTCGACCGGTAGATTTGTAGAATCCTTCTCAGAGAGACATTTGTTGGCGAAACCACAGAAGCTGTATGTATGAGCAAAATCAAGATGCCAGACTTTGCGACACCGATTATTCAATGAATGCCAAACGCCATCAGCGTGAAACACATATTAACAAAATAAATGAACATAACATAGTAGCCTCAAACAGGGTTAGATTTGGCATGATCTGAAGTGTTCAGCCTTTTCAACCGAAAAGTTTCTTACTTGAAATATTTTTTCCAGCTTTTATGAAGATTCATTATTTTGGAACCAAACGTTAATTTCTCGTTATATGATTTAAATTTACATAAACTTATGACAAGTAATTCAGTATTCTGGCCGCAATGTGTCATTTATCAATATACAAATAATAATAATAATAATAAAATAATGATGTTAATATTATTTTATTACTATTATTGTTGTTGTTAGCATTTTATAGTATTATTTTTATTATTATCATTACTTTTATTATGAACACTTGGACTCAACAAAAAAAAGGCAAAGAATTATTGGCTGTTCTTATATATTTTTTTCTTGTATATTTGGAAATTTTGAACTGTGTTCGAATATCTGTCTCAGTTTGAAGTGTTGTCAAGTCCAGATCCTTCGTCACAGCGCGGCTACGTTTTTGTATGAAAAAAACCCGAATGTCCTTGTAGGCAGACGTGTGCTTCATAAGTTTTACACCTGAACATATTTCGATTATTATATCTCTAGAAAATGCTGTGGTTTATTAACGAATTATGAACGGCAACCTTGTCAGAATAGCAGCTAAACAAACAAATATTCGCGTCTCAGATTCTCATTAAATAGAACTCAAGACGGACAGGAACAAGATAATTATTGGTATACTGAAAGATTGTTCAAAACCATTAGCAACAGTATGAGATATTATTAACAAATCAGCTGGAATACTTCAAATTCAGAATAATATTTCGGTTAACAGCGCGATAAAATATTTAATTTTTGACAAGCCAAGTGAAGTGAGATGGCATGATAGAAAATATCACGAACTTACGTTCTTAAACGAATCTAAATCTACAGCTGTTGATGCAAATTTACATTGTTCATTTGCTTGGCGCTGCTTTGTCGGTGTAGCATTAATGGCGATTAATACATTTTTTAAGGGTCATATCGGGCTACACTTAATAATTCATATGCTCCAGGTGAAAATGAGAAAATAATAGGCGTCATGTGTTTATCAACCAAGATCTCAACCAAAACTTAACGGAGAGAGAGAGAGAGAGTCGTTTAATCCGTCGACACCTTAGATTTTAAAATTTGGGCTTTTAATACTTATTTCAGGTTTTTTAAGTTTGGTTGCTTCTTGCATTTTTTCGCTCAAAAATGTCACGTGTAAGTCTTAGCAACATAACGGAAACCATTGTTTGTACGGTGAGTTTTCATAGCTTACCCAAGAAGGATGTCTCGACGTTATATGGAGTCACTGTATTTACAAGTGTTGTTAACTCCTTCTCGGCGCTTGCAGCAGTCTTTTTCAATATGTTTGTTATGTTGGCTATTGGTAGAACTTCATCCCTTCGCTGTCCTTCGAACATTCTGTTGTACTGTCTAGCTGTTACTGATCTTTTTAACGGACTCAGTGTGCAACCTCTACTTGTGATGCTTAACGTTTCAAGAATCCAAGGTAACTACAAGCTTTACTGCCTCGCCTCAACAGGATTTTCGATACCTTTTGGAGTACTTTGCACAGTGTCATTCCTAACATTAACTCTGGTAAATGTTGATAGACTGTTGGCAATAAATTATCCTTTGCAGTATGACGACCGTGTAACTAACAAAAGAGTCATTATGGCAGCCATTTCCTGTTGGGTCTTCTGCAGCATCGACTTGGTCTTCAAGTTAAAGAAATACTATCGAGCTCACTTCATATTTTTCTTCTTCGTTCTTGTGCTTGGTATGGCTGTAAGTTTTACTGCTTATTGTAAAATTTTCCGTGTAATAAGGAAACATAAGTTGCAAATGAAGACTGAAGAGCACTTGTCAGTTCGCCTGCAAGGAAATGCAAGAAAGAACAATACGAACGGTAGTCAGCTACGAGAAAAGAAGAACACTACGACAACGGCATACCTAAGCTTGTTGTTCCTTCTCTGTTATATCCCGTATGTCCCAGTCTCCATTACCAATGCCGTGTACAGCGGGAAACCATTTCCTTTAGCACTGAGAATTGCTGGTAATGTTACTGTGACGCTGATCCTGGTGAACAGCGCCTTGAATCCCCTGTTTTACTGCTACAGATTACGAAACATCAGGAGAGCTGTTCTTGGACTATTTGGAATACGATGTAGCTCAAGGGTTGGTATGGAAACATCACAAAATTCTCTCGGCAACCACATATCACGATAGGTACAACACCAAGAAAACTAAGGTCTCGCCTAATTTTCAAGAGGTAACTGTACAAGTTCCCTTTTTGTTGTGGATATAGTGGTTGCTAAAAATATTTATAAAATATGTTGAAATAAGGATAAAAGTTTTAAAATATTTTGAAAATATTTATTCCGAACGTTTTCGGTTAAAAACCATTATCAGGGAATGAAAAGGACGCCTGCTTGCTACGCGTTTTTGTGTTCTTAGGTAATTCCCATAGGGAACAAGAAAATTGGATGGCTCATTGTTGTTTTGTTTAAAATTGGTTTGCAAACAGCAATTTATAGAGTCTAAATATAAAATAATAACAAAAAATCATTCAACGGTCTTTAGTACCTCAATTAGGCGGCATGCGAGTGCACAGAAACACGACCATATATAATACAATAAGGAAGTTACGAAGTAGTAAACAGGTATCCACCCCAGTGAGGTGCCCACACCCACTTCAATGCAAGTCATACTTGATGTCTCAGTGTAACATTGAATGAAAACCATGGCTAGGATAGTAAATATCATTTTTCTCTGTTTTATTTTTGAAGAAACAAATAAATAATCACCAATAGTTTTTATTTATTTGTTGAACTTCAGCCGAAACATTCAAAGGCCTTTGATGATGAAGATACTTTTTGCACATTTTGGTTACATTATCATATAAGCGAGTAACCTGAAGTTAAGACCTCCGCTAGTTTTGATGTCAACTTGCTGTCGGCACATCATCCAATTGTTTTTATTGTTTAGCGGTGAAAGAGTATGAGTGCAACAAACAGCACATTTTAAATTGTTAAACCAAATTTCAGATAAAGAGGGAATTTTTTTATCGCAACATTCATATTCTCTACAAACCCCAACGCATCAATATGTGTAGCATAGTTAATGTATATACTTGTATATTTTTTGAAGGGCTCTCTTTTATAGCAGTACTTGTACTGAAGGGAATACCCTGACTAAATAGGGATGTTTACTTACTTATCGTACTAATGTTCAGGTCGATGACGAACAATCTCGGCTATCAATGTAATAACGCGAAAAGTAATTAAGTACTATTTTAAGTGATTGTAAGTGAGTATAAACAAATAAATAATAATTTGAAAAAATTATTTATTTATTTATTTATTTATTTATTTATTAATAAGATCTGCCAACATTTACCGATATAAACCGATAAATCAGACGTATCTCTTGATACACCTTCACTTTTTTGCTTATAGCGCGCTATGTTTTAAATTAAGTCCCACAAAGATATATATTTACGGAAAGATTATACAAAAACTCCTATCCAAAATAGCCGCTTTCTTTTGAATTTGACGTAATCTGAATCTACTGGAGCCTACTGTTTCGTAAAAAGCAAGTTTACTTTGTGAAGTTCCATCTCAAACTGAACTGCTTAACGCCTCCGTATAGTTTACAGGCCATCAGAAATAACGAATAATGGTTCACAAAAATTGTCGGCGATTTGTATTCAAACGCGTTGTCACTTTTATTACTGATTACAAAGTTGAAATTGCTATTTTAATTCAACAACTAGCAGTTTTGATAGACAAAAATGCCGGCACGTTTTTTGTTAACTCGCACCTTTTGCTGGCTTTGTGCAAGATTCGTTGTCAATAAGTCAAATAGTTTTTGGGATAAGAATTCCGACAGTTGGCCAAAACGCGTCAAATTTACTTTCGAGAAACGTATTTTGCGACCTTCTGTTCGTTTACTCAGTACTAAGGTGACTCGAATTAGTTTTTCTTTTTTCATTGCCACTGAACTTTATGAACGGCTTACTTATTTGCAGTGAAAGGTTATTGTTATTTGTTGATAGCTGGTGTTACAATAATCTTTCGCTTATCAAACCTTGTACTCCCACCGGAATTTTTGTTTCCACTGCAACTTAACAGGGCCTCAAATACATCCTATTTTGAGAATTCCTCTGCATTTTACACACAAAGGCAGTGAATCCCCTTTTATGTTGCATCAAAATGTATTGCATGTCAAGGAGCACATTTAAAGAAGTATTAAAAAAGTTCTGTCAACAGGTTATGGTGTCACCTTATATTTTTTTTAATGTTAAGGTGGCGCCAAGACATGAAAGCAGGTTTGATGCAATAAAAAGAGGTTCACCGACTACGTTTTGTGTAAAGTGCAGTTGAATGCTAAATAAGGTGTAGTCGAGGCCCTTTCAAGTTGTCATAGAAACAAAATTCCATGAGAGTACAAGGGCTAATAAGCTGAAAAGATGTTGTAACACCAGCTAACAAAAGGGACTTTAAGAAGTTAGTACGCCTACGGCTACGAGGAAGGCGCAAAACAAAAGGCTTAATTAACGAAGACAATTCACTGCACGTGAACATGCACCAAAC
>JAOEHT020009869.1:0-14978 GCA_025448195.2 Parazoanthus atlanticus | reverse complement strand
GATAGATAGATAGATAGATAGATAGATAGATAGATAGATAGATAGATAGATAGATAGATAGATAGATAGATAGGAATATTTTTGTTGGACGGATAAAATATTTAAAACTATGTGGACTTTAAAATGTTTGAAACTATATATACTTTAAAATGTTAAGGTCTCGGTTACTCGAGTTTCACGCACAGCTTTTCACGCTGGCGATCTTCAGACTTTATATGTAAATTTTTATATGTATTATAGCTCTGCACAAGTGCATTGAGCACTCTCCGGTACCTGTGCCGAGATTTTACCAGTAGATAGAAATAGATAGATAGATAGATAGACAGACAGACAGACAGACAGACAGACAGACAGACAGATAGAGATATTTCGATAGATAGATAGTTTATTAACTTCTCTTTTACAATATCAATATAAAGTACATTGATAAGTCTTAGTCTTGAAAATAGAAGAATTGATCATCCAGTCTGAATTCTCTAAGATATGGCGCAAAATTATTATATTATTATTATAAATTATTATTTGTAGAAAATGTATGGAGACAGATTATAAGAATTTAGCAATACGTCATTTGGAACTTTTAGGAGCAAAGAGGTAAAAGTTATTATCAGATATAAACCAGTTTACAGAAAGTGCAACCATGTGTTGTATCGATTCGAAACTTCCATTAACATGAGATACAGCCGAATATCTGCATATCGGATTGTCCACAGTTTGCAAACACTCCAGTTAAGGTATATATGAAACTTGTTCCCTTGTAAAGGTGGAAATCTTAAATGATAGACGCAAATAATGATGTTGGTTACGTGAACGTCGAAGTTCGTCTTAAAAAACGACAGGTCGGTTGAAAAACGCAGAAGGCCCCGCCTCTCTAGAAGCGAAACCCATTCCGACACGAAGATTTTATCTTAATTGAGTTTCGTCCATAACTACATCTGATGAACACCAGAATTCGTATCTTAAATGGTTGATATCGTTGATGTTTTATAAAGAAAAAAATAGATGTCTATTTCAGTTCTAGCTCTAGTTGTCGATTTGTAACTTTCCAATCCTTTCATGCATAATAGCTTCAGTGACAGTTTCAATATAAAGCAGTCGCTATTGTCTTTAAGGTGTTAGTACACGAGTCAGCATTAAAGACAAATCGAAACTTGCCGATAACAAAAAACTTCCCTGAAACAAAATATGCAAGCGATAAAGGAGTAAATAGTATTTTCATGTTTTACAGACATATAGAATCAAGGAAAAAGGATTGAAACTGCCAAGATTGAAGATCTTAGCGTAGCAGTAGCGAAACAAACTTAAAAACACAGTTTTCATGCTGACACAACGTTTCATCCATTTTGTTGCCCAAACCAGCCAGCTTATTTTTCACCAAATGTATTGTTCTATAACCATGCAGTCTTGTAAGTGCATGTAGTTTTATAGTTAAGTTTGTAAATTGTGGAAGCCTTAGAAGGAATATTTACAATCGCATGCCGTCGTGGCATGAATTTCGCTTATAGTGACATTCGGTTCTTTCCCCTTCGTTCAATAGAAATTTGAAAAAGTAGTTTCGGTTTATCGTTGTTTGGACTGACTTGCTATAACTTTTCAACTCGTTTCTCATTTGTCTAATGAATCATCATTGTTTGAGATACTGACAACAACTCGTTTTCTCCCTGATTTTTTCATGTTCCTGAATATCATATCCAGTTAATTGCACTTCATAGTTACACTTTCATTCATTTCACATTTGCAAAAACTAAACATTTTGCGTATTTACCTGTTTGGCGATGCAACCATTCGCAACAAAGTCTAAACAAAGGACCACCGATTTCTACAGTGCGGCAATTTTATAAACAATTAGATCGACATGTGCTGTGAATGATAAAACGGAATTCTATTCTGGCCAAGGGTGTGTCAAAGGCTCTCCATCCTCCACGGCTCAAACAGAATTAATTAAAATAAACAAACAAGTCTCCCGTTCTTTTTGTACAGCTTTTCAGTTTAGAGGCTAAGTTTGGGAGCTTGCGATTCATCAACATGAAATCGGATGAATGGATAACAGATAAAACATTGCAGACATTATTATCCGGGGGATATAAAATGAATTCAAAACTTACAAGAACAACAAAAATACGTATTAAGCAACTATTTAACTTTTGAGCAATGTTAAGAATTCTTAGTTAAAATCTCGGAGATGCTAAGATGGTGTTTAAGTGAAGTTTTTAAGTATATGGATCTTTAATAACGTTTGTTATGGGATATCAACTAAAACCGTGCGAGAATATCACAGAATACTCAAAAATGGCGAACCGCTTGATATTTCTTGCCGTAAGCCGGGTCAGGGGTCGGACCTCAAAATGCTAATTTTTTTTTTAGCGACTACTTCACTTGATTCTCTAAGCATTTCAACTCCTATACTGGTTTGAAAACTTAACTATAACAATGTGCCTCAAATGCAAAGCTGTACAGATTTTTGAACTTTTCGGCTTTGATTGTAATCTGTTTTAAACAGCCAATTGTTCGTTCAGATGGAAAAGTCACGTGTCTATGCACGATATTCGACATTACAAGATATCTTTGAAGATAAGAGCATAATCAACAAAGCATTAAGACAGCTGATAGTTCTCGCAAGTACAAGTGTTTGATGGAATTGAGAACTGAAAGTAGAAATTATAGATTCACGCTTTCCCTCCTTAGGCTTTTTGGAGTTATTGTTTCCGTGTCTTCATGTCACATAAAGTAACGATTACCATATTTCGTCGCGTTTCGTGCCCCCTCACTGCCTCGACAATTCTGAGCTCTATCTCTCATTGCATTTTTGATCGAATATTGCTTTCAGTAGCAAGAAACGTGTGAACCAGTTGACAAAACCTATAATCTGCAAAGCCAAAAGTTATCAGTATTCTCTCAAAAGAACATAAACTTTTGCAATTCAGGAATACCCGCTGAGAAATTTCCAGTCACAGATAAAGTTTCAAACCATAAATTAAAGGGGCACAAACTCAGCAGGTTCAGTAAGAATTTGACATATACGCTCGAGCAGACAAAAATCAGACATTCCGTACAGAGCGTAGTTGATTTAGAGAAACTAGCTAAAATTCTGGCATTGGATAAAGCAATTTGGAAATGAACGAAGAACGAGAAAATTTTACAGACAAATTTTATCTTACTGATTCATTTCGTTGATCACCGGTTTATGACTATTCCGTAAGCTCCAAAATTTGAAATCGAAAATCAGTCTCCTGTGTTTTATTCAACTGTTTAGATAACACATATTTAAAGGAAAATGCAAAATTATTCGAAAGTCAGTATGAAGCAATTGCAAACAACGCTCTGCAAAAACCAGGTCACATTAAATTAAGACGAATAATTTGATTCTAAAAGTGCTCATTATTGAAACAAGTTCACTTACTTCGGGCCAGTGGTTAAAGCAGGAGTTTCCACATTGTGGCGATTGCAGCAACACTGAACACATTCTCGAACTACCTTGATGTTCAAAATGTCTTCTCTGTTGTTGTTTTAGTGTATTGCTAACAAACGAAACAAAAAATATGTTGTGTTTCTTAGCTGTCGCCTTTGCTTCAAGGTTGGTTGAAGCGCGCTGTGGACCACTTTTGATTGAAGGCTGACAATATTGAATGCGGTTGACGAGCGGCTGAAACGGAACACTATCCGGTGTCACGCCCGTCTAAAGTGCACGTCTCGAAATTTGTACATGATTTTCGACTTCCCTTTCTGTACTGGGGGTTATATATGGCGCGGCGACCACCGACTACGTCAGAAAATCCAGTTCCTCTTTATATGTTGTTATGAGGTGTCATCTAATTAGATTAGAACACAAATCAACCATGCACAATCGAGTTTCTCAGAATCATCTATATGGATAGATATTGATAATTTCTTAAGTTTTCAGAGTAATTGCAGCTTTATTGCTAAAAGCCCAGCCAAGTGTTTCGAAACATTACATCAAACATAGGTTCGGGACTATCTTGCTAAGAAGTCATTAGAGGTCTGTTAAATCTTCTTTCTGGTCTAATCATTTTCGGTACTACGATCTATTTATCAGTCCATTCATGCGTGGCTCATTGTCTGCGGGGTTTCGCTGAAAGCCTTGAGGGATCTAGGATTGTTGTTGACACACATATCTTAATAACGCTATTATATTAAAATAATTTACATTCGGGACAAACCCTACGTTGTTTGCTTTCACTGTTTTTTTAAACAATTCACCAACAAGGCTTTTATAGCTTAAACATGAAACAACTACAATTTGTCTGTTGCTGTAACAATTGTTTTGACAAACGACTCAGTTCACAATCAGCACATACCCATAAATATTTTGTTTTTGATTGTATAACCTCACAGTTCTATCACATACAAGTTTTTAAAACATAGCGTATAACTTAATCCAAACACGCAAAATTATTGCCAAACAGAAACGACAAATTTCTTGAAGTATTTCAATGAGTTCCATCACAAGTCTTGAATATATACACGATGATATTCAGACCCAGATCAGATGGTTTCTAGCGACTTGAGTGAAACCATTTTCAGTAATGTAGTTACGTTTTTTAGCTGAAGCTAAAAATAACATGAGAACCGCTACTTCCGTTTTATGCAAATAATATATACACTCGCAAAGTGAAACAGCTTGGAGAGTGTCAGAATTAATACTGAAAAGACTCAGTTAATAGCGATTCACTACTGTGGTTCATTATTTGGGAAACATGCTAAGAAAAACAATCAAACGAATGGTAACCGTTCTGAATAAGAGATCAGATATTAAATGACTTCTTTCTCTTTCTGTCGATTGAGAATCAAAAGTCACTTTTCGATCGAGTATTGATCAATTACTTCAGGACAAAATAGCAAACAAAACGTTTTTCGAAAGCGGAGGTAATGATTATATAATTAATATCAAGACAAAATTAGCTCAAAAGAATAACATTATTCGTTAAACAATGACCAATGTAATTGTGCCTTACCCATGGGGATAGAGTAATGATAAGCATAGTGGTCTTACTTCAAAACCTGAAATGAGTAAAGCTAGCCCTTGCATGGGGAAAGATTCGATCATCATGGATTAAAACTACCGTATATGGCCAAGAAAAGTTCGTACAAAACGTTTTAAAAACAAATTTCATTTCTTTTTTTAATCCTCTTGGATGAATATTCTTCAAGGTTTGGAGTTGCGGAGGTAATGACCAAATGTACAATGTAGCAAATATGTAGATAAACCTGAAAATATTCCTCTTTCGATCACGTCATCATTGTGATAACAACAGCATTAATTTAAAGATAAACAAAATGTAATGTAATTTAATCCTGGTTATGAGATGGATTGGCGATAACAGTTTTGGGAGTAAAACACCAACTGGTTCTGCAGCCAGCTCGATGACTGCAAGCTGGAAAAAAAATCAAAACAATTCTGGTCATCGAAATCGAACTACCAAGCCTCTCTTATTTAATATTTATATTCAACTGTTAGATTCTGTAATCACAATCTGAATGTATTGTATCCACAGATTAACACAATTGTATTGGGATGACTTGATACAATGATAGTGGATTGGAGGGCATCTCCCACCGGAAGCGAAAGTGCTCAGACGAGCCTACAACGATACAGGAAGTAATTCTTTCATGGTGATGTCAGTTGGGACGGGGAGTCCCCCTGAAACCTGATACCTCTGTGCTTTTCTGTTTTTGTCAACAAGAACGGTTCTTGACTTTGGCTTTGACACCCCAAAGCCAGACTAAATTTTTAAAGTTGCTCGCATGAAAATATATAACATTGCAATTCATTTTACGCATCTTGAAAATAGAATGGGTACACGTTTTCAACTGATATAACAAAAACAACATGTTGTTTATTGGCACCTTTACAAAAACAACACCGTTTATATTTATAGTGCTACAAATAATAAGATACCAAAATTATAATATTCTTACATGGAGTACTAAAAATATTGAGGCTATTACAAAAGGGTCAACTTGAAAGTTTGAGATCGTGCTAAAAATATTCCTCAGGCGTCTATTTCTGTTTATATTTTTGAAATTAGAAGGGACCATTCTTAAATATCGTTAGAGAATACTTCACTCTTTGGTTCACGCTTGGCTTACAGAAGCCGTCGTACTAACAAAGCAATGCATTTGTGTATACATCACATGAAAAACAGATGGTCAGTTAGATCTCGAACCATTTGAAATAACGTCATAATGTATTATAGATAGCTTTATTAAAAACAATTCAGTTGGCTTAATTGCGTACTAGTTTACAAGTACATTATATCAAATGATGAAAAACTAATTAGAACTCCTTTAAAAACAGTAAAGCTGAAATCCTTAAAATAATTTAGAATTTCAGCCAGGGGCCAACAAGTCATGTTCCTATTACAGTGTTGTATAGGGACTTCAGCCATTGAGAAAAAGTGTATATAAACACACGTAAAAATACGATAATTTTACGTGTGTTAATATCAGTCAATCGGTGATCTTCTTGTGTTACTATGACAACACCCGCCTTTGCAGTCGGCTGTCGCTTTGCATCGATTGCTCGTTTGTTTGTAGTTTATATAATAAACAGAATAACTCCTGGACGCTTGGTGATATGGAACTTATCATCTTGTGTTCAAATTCTATATCTATCTCGTTCGCTAATCTCACCCGTGAGATATCGATCTGAATATTCGAAGATAAATTCCATTATCTCCGCGCACCATGTATTATTCATTATGTAATATCTACGTAATCGAAAAGTTTTGATCTGCTGATTAAATTAAAAGAAAAAATATGAAAAATCTATTGAACACAAATTCAGAACTTCAGTTACTGAATACAGACTCTTTTAAATTTATATAAGTTATTATAATGGCACAGGCAGATACATATGATACATTACGTCAGATAATGTTTGGATGTTTTATAGAACTAGAAGTTACCACGGGTGAGTTAAATGCTGCCGAGACTTTGCCTGCCTTGGGATCTGGTGTAGAATTACATGATCTTTTGATAGATTTAAAATTTAACTTCATTTGTAATTAAGTCTATTTGTATTATACCATTGTTATTTAATAGTACTTTTTTATTAATATTCTTTCTTATTGTAAAGTGCTATAAATAGCTCTTTTATGAGTTGAAGACCAACGAAAATAAATGGGTAACATTAAAGTCAGTTGACGACAACCAAAGCATTCATGACTTCTGGCGACCTCTGGTTTCGATGAATCTCTGCACGTCTTTTATACGCGCACTGAATTTGGAGATAGACATCTAGCTGAAATTCCTTGGAAAGTTTCGTATATAAACGCAGCGATTCTTACTACTTTGCAATTGCCGAGGTTTTTTTGAAAATACAAGTAATATGTTTATTATCGACAATGAAAAAACCGACTGTAAAATCTGGCAGTTTTCTCCGCTTTCTAGTCAATGTCTAGTACAGACCAGTACATATTACAATGAATTAAGTTCTCCAAGGCGGGTCTGGGGTAGTCAATAATAGCTGTGCCTGCAGCAGCTTGCCGTAATATGTAAACTGACATATGTTCAATCGCTAAGTGCATAAAGTACTCTCGAAGTACAAATACTGCACTTCTTTCGTTAGTAAGTTAGTTCACTTCGTTTCTTCATATCCATTAATCTCATTACACATAATAATGCATTCAAATTTTTAATCATGCATGCAGAAATGGAATGCGGAGTTTTTGTAGAGCTTTTTGGCAAGTCCAGGCGTCACACTCTAAATGTAACTGTTTGTTGTTTTTGTTGTTGTTGTTATTTAACATGGAAAAAAATGTTTGTTGTTAAAGACAACTTCTCAGACACATTCACAATTGATCCCAGTTCCTAAAAAGCTATAATAAATTCGTTGCTCGAATTTACAATTTCATTACTCCTCTCTTTTGTCATAAGACATAATTTCACAAGTTTCACATTAAACTATATATGGCATAACAGGAAGTTACGCCCCCAGTTTTTATTGAAGATCCTGGCCTCACGCCCTTAAGAACTTTCGAAGTGTGTCACGTCCTCTATAGAGACAGCGGTATAATGCGTTTTTAAGAACAGTATATTATTATAGCCAGTCCGAAATTTTCCTGGAAACCAAAACTTCCAGAAGTATATATAGGTATAAAACGAGAGCCCATTGAAATAGAGAAACACCCTGGTAATAGATATTTATTTCACACAAACAAAGAATGAACACTAGGAATTGCATTTTCAGTATCATTTCATACAGATTACAAGACCGCAAACCGATGCTCTTATCGGTAGGTTAAAAGGCTCGACATTATTTGACTACGTTACCGTTTGGACACAAAATCTTAAGCTCGGCTTCCAAGACCATTACAAATTCTTACTTTAAAGGTTGTGCGAGTAGAAAACAATTGATCCGCCGGCTGTTTTCATTTAATTTTATGTCGCCCTAACTAACGGTTAGCTCTTTCAGAAAATAATAGATCAACAGACGCCAGTAGCTCATCCAGTGACATCAGATGGCGTTGAAGGATTTCAACACGATTCGTTTCAGTTTTGAGAACTTATTGAAACATTATTGCCTTTACCATCATCATCATCATTGTCATCTTAGCTGTCACTGTCATTGTGATCGTGATCGTCATTGTCGTTATCGCCATGACAATTATCATCAAAATAAAGTTATTATCACTATTATCACCATCACCATCACCATCACCGCCATCATCATTATCATCATAATTATCATCATCGCCATCACTATCACCATCATTATGGTCATCATCATCATCAACATCTACATCACCATCATCATCATCATCATCATCACCACCATCATCAATATCATCGTCATCATTATCATCATCAACATCATCATCATCATCATCACCACCATCAACAATATCATCATCAGCAGCAGCATCATTATCATCAACATCATCATCAACATCATCATCACCATCACCAACATCATCACCATCAATATCATCATTAACACCATCATCATCACTATTATTGGGTTTTTACCAAATTCTTAAAAGCCTAAGGCACGCAAGTATTGTTCTTATGTTTGTTTAGGATAATTTTATATCTGCGGAAGATCTCGTGCTGCTCAGATCTGACAACAAATTCGGAGCTCAAAGGCAGGTTTACTCAATCAAAATATTGGTATTACAATAGACTCCGATAATATAGTTTTGTAGAGTTAAATTTATTACCAGAATTACTCGATTAGTAAAAATAAATGTTTTAAAAATTATCTGTGAAAGTTAGGTGTAAACTTCTGTGTATTCAATTCCGAGTTCACTTTGTAACTTACGCCAAGTTGCCGTTCCGATGTGTTTACCTTTGTTAACTTGGCTAAGTACTTGCGAAACTCCTCTTTAAAGCAAGCATGTTTCGGAAAGCAAATTCTCCTTAGAGCTTTCTTCAAGGCGCAATAACTTTCTGTTTAAGTCCTCAAGCAGTTCAAATACTATATCATTTACCTTTGCGTCTCATAAAATAGATGTTTCTGAGAAACATAAAACTACAAAAAGGGCAAAACACCAAAAGTAATCGTTTGATTAAGTCCCGCGACAGTAAATGACTCAATACGAGGCTCGATAGCCGGGTTTCAGATTCCTTGCTTTTGTGCCTTGTCAAGACGGCGAAGGAAAGTACGTTAAGGTTCATTGCATTAGAATTTAGGTTATCCTAAAGATTCGCTAAGCCACCCTGAGTGAGCTGATGAAAGGAAGCAAAAATAAAAATATGGATTAGAGACTAGCCAGAGCTTAGACTCTTTCCTTGTCTGCTGCCGGCGGGGCGTCGCTCGAAAGACGACATATTCATTTTTGCATTTTAATAATTCCTTTCGCAAGGGATCGTGTTGTGCAAGGTCGTACCAGGGTCGTTAATCAAAGACACTGTTAACAATTTTTAAATATTATGCTGCGGTCTTTCTGGTCGGTTTGATTTAAAAACGCGAAAGCCAATAATGTTCAGATGAACCAGGCAAAAAGTGGAGCTAATTTTAAGATACAAGCACTTCTATTGTTCTAACCTTTTCTACGTTCCGGCAATGCATTTTCCTCTGGTACCTCAGCATGATCAAGGGTTCGAAATATCAAACCAGTTTGAACTTTGTTACATTCTTTAACAAGATAAGACATATAAAACCTTAAGATTCCAAACTCAGTGCTTCGAAAAACAAAGTCCGCACTGAATTCTTAAAATATTTTATTGCATCAAAACCTAGACTACTAGTACTAGAAGTAGAACGAGACACGGCTAAAACACACTCACAAGTTTCAAGTTATAGGCCAACATCTCAGTGAAACTTAGTTTACTGTTTATAGGGCATACAACTTCATGAATTACAGCTTCGATAAATGATCCAAATGTTGTATATTCGAGTTTTAGAATTGAATGCATGAAAATTGCCACTGCTATGTGCAGCTTAAATTGTGAACAAGACGGCGACATGTTACATATAGTTTGTTGCCAGTAGTTCGTTCGCAGTAAAACGAATCAGGCATGGAAATTAAAATCGGATGATAAATATACTTCTAACTTTCCAGGTCTTTCAGAGAACCTTCAGAACCGCAAACACAGCACGAGTTTTATTCTAATTCTACTTACCCATATTTGTGTTGACAAAGTTAAGATCCTGTTTCTCAAAGTTGACAACTCAGCGGAGATTGATTAACTACAATACCAGTGGAATTATTCGAGCCTTCACGGATAATTGCAAATTGTTCGCTGATATTGTTACGGACTTCTAATTCCTCACTTTGCCGAAATCTGAATGTATATGTAAACAACTTGACATTGTCAATTGTTATTCGCTTCATGCGTGCACTCGACCGAATGAGCACAAGACAATGAGGGCAGAATAGAAAACTGAAGAGCCGAGAGGAGGGAAGGAGAGAGAAATGAGCAGACGACTGAGAAGAGATAAGATTCACAGGGGTGACGGGTTACACTTCAGTCTAAGGTGGTAACCCGAGTATTCTAAAATCCCAACCTTTGAAAAATCCGATTTTAATTCGTGAATTTAGCTTAACCTCATTTTTAATCATCCATTACCTTTAAGGTTACCCATTACCGTTAGGGTTTAACGTCGTTGCGGGCCACTGTGGAGCACCACACCAATTTTTAAAGAGCTAAGAAAACAGCCCTTTCTAATTAAAAACAAGATACTGATATATGCGTGGTAAACTAGTATTGCATAAGCCGCTATTTTGCAATTTGACAGGTTCAAATTTTTGAACAGTTTCCGGCAATTTACAGACTAAAATTGTTAGAAACAAAAAAATAAGCAAATCTAAAAACATTATTTTGTCAACTGAATGATTTTTCAATGTGCTTCAAATTCTGAATGCCGAGGTTAAATAATTGTTGCCAATCAATAAGTCTTTTGATCAAAGCTGCAGTTTCTCATAACCCAGTCAGAACCTTCAACCAGAACCGAAAAAACATGGGATTTTCAATAATCGACTGATGATTGAAATGAAATCGGATGTATCAAAAACTTTGAAATCAGTTTGGCAAATTAAAAATGATTCTATTGAAAACAAAGCATGTACCGCCTAATAATATTCCCCTGAAGATTTATATTCTGATGCGGTTTGTACTGACAAGACCAGCAGAGGGTCAACGGAATGGGGGCAAGGTCAACTTGGGGGAGGGATGAGGGGCTACTTTGAAGTGGAGTCTACTTGAAATAATAATATATATTCCAGATTTCTCATCATTTTTTTTTCAAAAAAGTAAATGTGGCATGCGCTTTTTTTTAAGACTCGCAAAGAAGCTGATTACATCTAAAACCGAAGAGATGTCTGTCACTAAACATCCAAACCAGTTCTTTAGCGTCTTGATACATGGCAGGGGCAACTAAACTATGATCAGTATCCGATATTGACAGTCGGCAATCGTGTGCAAGTGGCTCGACTCTCATCGCAATAGCTTAGATGCGGCAGCTATTACCACGATTTTATAAAAGTTTGGCTCAAACTGAAGATTGGACGTGCAGTATACTAAGGTTAAGTGCGTTGACATCGAAATCAAAGCTTTAATTTTGCAAGAGGGTCTCACTGATTCATTGACATTGGAACTTCAGTTTTGACTCTTCGCGTTGACAGAAATTAGAACATTTCTCAAAACGTACATGTTTCCATTTTGATTTAAAAGAGAACTTTTAAAACTAATTGTCTAAAGTAAGAACCGAGTATTAATTAGTGTTTTTGATCATTAGACTGCCATTTAAAGCGTGTCCGAATCTCATCTATAACTTTAAATTGGATACTCTTACTGTGCTGATTAAATTAAGAACAGAAATAGGCCGGGACTTGAATGGTGCTGCAAAATCTGATATCCTGACAAAATTGGCTGCTGTTCGCATTGCTCGCAAAATTTGAAAGGGTGCTTGCTTTCTCAAAATTGCCATTTATCAGCCTTTAGTGCTCAACTGTTCGTGCTCGCAGACCATTGGATACCCCCTACAAATGTTCGAGTTAGGTAATCGTGCTCGACTCAAAGATATCTACAATCAATTACTTCGTGAACTTACGTGTTTATTTCCCTGGGTTACGAAAGCAACAACAGGAAAAACAACAGCTGCACCTGTATTTTAAGTGTTCTATTTTTTTTTAACTGAGAGTAATGTCAACCTACCTCAGTAGCGCGGTCAATGGCAAGATCGATCAGCATGTGACCTCAGAAGACAGGATATCAGCAGAACCACTGTTAAACTTAGCTCAAGTCGTGTGCGCACAGTTCTTGTCTAAGCGAAACACTTCCTGATGAGAAAGCGCAATTAGTCAGTGGTTATTGCTTTAGGGTACACTATAGTCTGGCTTTAAATTGTCACAATAGCCTTCGCCAGGCGTGAAACATACTTCAACTGAAGCTATTAATAGATTTTAAAAAGAGAAGCAAATAGTGTCTTCAGGGGGAGGAGTGAGAATGGAGAAAAGGGATGTTTCCCATATAACAAATCGACAAGACGATAAACTGTGATACATTCACGAGACGTGCTTACAGAAAACAATCAATTGAAATAACAAAAGCTTGAGGGCGAGCCAGTCAGTTGAATCACACCTGTCTCAGGGCTGTTTCATACTCGTTAAGCAGCCCTTGAACGATGAAAATGTCAACAACTAAACCCAGACGATAACCTATCATCACAATATAACCTTCTAATGAACTATAAACATTGTGTTTCTACTTATACAATTTGGCTATTGGTTGACAACCTCGAAACTGCACCGATTAGAATCATTTTGATATCTTGCAGATTTTGAGCGACATTTAACAAACATGTATGGTTGATTTGCTTGATAGAGTCCTTTCAACTGAGATAAACAATCTTAAAATACAGGCCAAATGGCAATCTACTTATTGAAGCTTAAAATTACTGTCGTTTGAGACAACTCTGGGGCAATTATACAGAGACAACTCTGGGGCAATTATACAGAGACAACTCTGGGGCAATTATACAGAGACAAGACTTGATAAAATCAATGCTTTTGTTCATTTGAAAGCGGGAACCGATATATTTCTTATCAAGAAATTCTTGGAATGTGCTACGTGCCTTCACCGCTCCATAATCAGATGGATTCCAAATATATAAACTGATCAATGCTTTTGTTCATTTGGGAACCAAAATAATTCTTATCTAGAAATTCTTGGATTGTACTACGCGCCTTTCACCGCTCCATAATCAAATGGATTCCAAATATATCCCGGAATAAGAATATCTGAGACGATGTCGCACACGAGCGAAACTTCAGATTGGTTTCGAAAGGTTTCTTAAACTCACCGGATCTAAATTAACCCACCTCTACTTTGGCACATGTCCTGACACGTTCCCCATTTGTACGTACTTCAGTAAGGATAGACTGTGTAATTTCTGGAATTTTGTTGGTATAGACTATAGCCCCAAACGCAAAGTGTATTAATTTACGATGTGCTAAGACAAGTAAAGAAAGCGAAATGGAATATTTTGAGCGCATGGTTGAAGCTTTCGTATTCAGGCGTAATTTCTAAATTTACAAAATGCTTATTCTATAAATGAACCGAGGTTCGACTTTAAGTGAAGTAGTCAATCAATTCGTTGATATTTTCTTGCCTTCGTTACTCTTGGATGCATGGGATACTAAATTAGTTTGAAAAATAAACGGATGTACTGACAAATTACATCCTCGTTACCAGGTCATCCGGTCACATGCTCATAATTATGCAAATATTAATCATTAAATAATTGTATAGCAAAATATTAAAATTATAATATTTATAATTCATATAATTATAATACTAAAATTTAACATTAAAATAATATTAGAAATAATTTAAAGATTAAAATTATTAAGCCACCACTACAGAACTGCAAATAAAGTTTAAAATCAATGAATAAGCGGCAGTGTCGACTAGTAGCAGTTGTTTTTGGAAAATGAAAGTAGCATTCTGTTGTTTATAGAAAATGAAACAATCCTGATTGTCTGTCAAAACAATAGCCTGATAGTTTGTTATTCAGTAGAATGCTGAAAAGATCGACAAAGTGGCTTCATTCCCCGCTTTGCTTGACAACTCAGGACAACGCCGACAACATGAACTAACATGTGAAACTTATTAGAAAACAGTAGACGCGAGTTTGAACAACTAGCCAAGGGCAAGGGGAAAAAACTGGGGCTTTACTTCGAGTTGGCAAGAAAAGAATTGTTAGAATAATGTAGGAATGATATTGAAGTTTCAGTAACGAAATTTTAAATCAAATCAGTTTAATTTTCAGTTTTGGGATTGATTTCTACCGGTGTAGTTTTACATTTTAAAAGAAAATCTATAGTATTACCACTGGGATCAAACTCAATCGACTTCCCTCCCTTCCTCTGTACCTCCCTCCCTCTTTCATTCATTCGTTCGTTCGTACGTTCGTTCGTTCATTCGTTCGTTCGTACGTTTTCTTTCTTTCTTTCTTTCTTTCTTTCTTTCTTTCTTTCTTTCTTTCTTTCTTTCTTTCTTTCTTTCTTTCTTTC
>JAOEHT020009868.1:0-23894 GCA_025448195.2 Parazoanthus atlanticus | reverse complement strand
TTTCTCTTTCTCTTTCTCTTTCTCTTTCTCTTTCTCTTTCTCTTTCTCTTTCTCTTTCTCTTTCTCTTTCTCTTTCTTTTTCTTTTTCTTCTTGTTTTTGTTTCTGTTTGTCTTAATCTGAGCTTATATCAAGACACAATAAGGAGATGATTACATTTTTTCATTTATTTAACTAATATTTGTAGATTTAATTGTTGTAATCAAAATTATCAAGATCCGAAAAAAGGTTTTTATATGATGTCATTTAGTTTTTAGTTGGCTAATAATTCCAATGTGAATTCCTATAATCCAGATTGTAGTTTGTTTTATAGCTATCAACTTGTAATGTAAAAACAATGAATGTCAAACAAAATGAAATATTATATTTTAAACTGAAACAAGACCGGCCAGATAAACGTGCGATTTTGATCTAGTGTCTGATCACACCCTGATTGCAATGTGTGGTGGCATTCTTTCGCTCCGATCAATCGTGTTTGATTGTACACCAATATAGGAGACCGGCTAACTGTCACATGATCGAGGTCAAGACGGCGACCATTTGAATGCACTCCCTTTTTTATAAGAATCTTTTTCTCAAAATTTAAGAACCTGCTAAGAACGTGCTTGGGAAACGTAGAGAACATTTATTTTACACACTGTGTTCAGTGGAAGTAATTTGTTGTTAAACTGTAAAATAATGCCTAATGCTTTTGCAACATCGCTCGATGGCTACTCCGAATGTGGATATACAAAGGCAACTAGTGACACTTGTACATCTTTCAAGAAGTACTTTGATCGCGGTAGGATCATCATACTGTTCCCTGTATAAAACAAATGTCCATATTCAGAATAAGGACACTGATACAATCAGTCATAGAGACAAGGCCTGTTATATTGGGTAGATATACCTAGAAGGGGACACCTTGTCCTATTGTCTGTTTACCTTCCACTGGCAAATTGGCAAATAAATAAATAAATATATAAGTAAATAAATAAATTTCCACTTTGGGTTGGCTTGTGTGAATGGAAAACAAAAGTTTAAGTATGTACCCAGTTCTATAAAAATAGGAACATTTATAAACATTTAAGGCTTAAATCCTCAAAATAATTAAGAACATCTAGCCTCAGCCCCAAAATTAGACGTTCTTATATATAAAGAAAAGAGTGGTTCGTTTTGTCGCTGTTACATTATTAGTGGTCGTCGCATTGAAATACAGCTTTCGGCAAAAAGAAAAGAAAAAGTCGAAAAATGGCGAGACTGAGAGATGAATAAATAATTTTATTTCGTTAACCCAATTTGTGCATTCAAGTTGAATAAACTGTCTGTTTGCGCAATTCCTTATTACTGAGTTGTAAAACAAAATAAATGGTTGTGTCTGCCCGTGGAACGGTCGCAGTAGATAACGTTACTCGCATGTCACACTTGAGCAAGTTTGCCTTAATTGACAAGTTTTCAAGTTGTGTTTGTCCGTGTGGCAAGTTTGCCCTGACAAGTGGCCACAAGTCTCCTTGTGCCAAGACGGACATGCGAGTTTATGAACAAGGAAACTTGTTAATTGTGTAAGTTTGCCCAGGAAAAACCTACCACATTCCCCCTTACTCGCGAGCAAATTAAAATTGTCGTACACAAAAACTTGTCAAGGCACTGGCTGCCCTAGCTTATAATTAGGGTAAAGTTAAGTGTAGTCTTTATATCAATCGGCTGGCCGTATAATCTACGTCTGGAATTTTACTCGAGTTTTCAAAATGCGAAAAATATAGCCATAAGTGTTTAACTACAGTTCATCTACCTCGACGCGGGGTTGTCTCTGTGTCTTCTGTGTATTTTGGGAACGATTCGAGGCCATTTGAGGTGAGCGTTCCCAACCGAAACTCGCCACAAATGGCCTCGAATCGTTCCCAAATTACACAGAAGGTACAGAGACAACCCTATGTTGAGGTAGGTGAACTTTATCACTGTATGTATGGCTATGTTTCAGTATTATTGTGAATTCCCATATAAAGACTTATCGACTGGCCGTATAATCTACCATACTTGAATTATAGGCTTGGGCAGCCTGTGGTCAAGGCAAACAACGCAGCTTCACAGGAGCATGTAAAACTTTCAAGGACACTTGGGAAAACTCACTCGGTGTTACCGGCTTAACATTTTCTTTATAGAATTAACAGATCACAATTTCCATTTGTAATTGTCGGTAGTTATTGAAACGAACTTCATAATTAAACACGAAACAAAGAACGTTATTAATTACTTTATGGCCGTCTGCAAAGAACGTTAATTGATTGGAATAGATAAAAAGATTGGAGATCATTATGTCCAATTAGTTTGTGTTTGTTTCTTACGGACCACAATTCCGTTATGGTCGGTTCTCCGTACAAAACCGCAAAGTAAACAAACTAAACCACTGCGTCTCACTGCGAGTTAGATCAATGTCTCTCGGTTTTCGAGGCCGAAGTACCTATGTACTAGAAATTGTTTATCGTCTTTTTAATGCTGCGGCTTTCAAGGGCTTCATACTGAAATGGCATGGCAAAATTATGTAAAACAATTCGCAATGATAAAACGAAGTCGCACTATTTGGCTCGAGGTTTTTATTGTGTTAGCTGTCCAAGGATTCAGCAGAAAACACGGTAAGCCCTGCAATTTGTGATGTTTAAACCGACTATTGATTTGTTGCTTTAAATGTAATCGAAATCGTTATTTTAGTACTTTTATTAACTGTTGAACGAGGAAAACTTAACACGTGTAAATGGAGCCGCAAAGAGAAAACTAATTATGTATATTCACACTACTGTCTCCACAAGCTGACCATGTAAGTAAGTGATCTGAACTTGGTCCTTTGAAAGCGAGCTCTGAATGAATGGGAAAGTATCAATTCAGTTCTGATAAGAAATAACGTGTTTAAAGAAAAGACAACGAGCCTGTCAGGGTGGCAACAAATCGCTTCATGGTTGCTATAAGTTCAAGTTCGTTCCCAAAACCCAAGGATCACGCGTCTGCGGCGGTCGTAATAACGATATAATCATTCAGTGTTTTGCATGATTTTGATGATCCAGTTTAAGACCATTACAAGACTTTGGCTGGTTGAGACTTTCCTGCGCACCGTTCTGCATCACAATTCAGTTCTGTGCCCGTGTGAAGCGTGTACGTTCGCGGTATACCTAAAAGAATGTACATTTGTGCGCATACCTGTATCTGTGTTGGTATTAAGTGTATGTATGCATTTATGTAAACTCAAGTCTGTCAAGAGAGTGATCAATCTATGTATGTATGTATATATATTTACGTATGTAAGTATGTATAAAAGTATGTAAGTAAGTAAGTAAGTATGTAGGTATGTATGTATGTATGTATGTATGTATGTATGTGTGTGTGTGTGTGTGTGTATGCATGTGTGTGTGCATGTATATGTGTGTCTATGTATGTGTGTAGGTGTGTGTATATGTTTATTTAGATGTATATAAATGCGTGCCTGCCTCTCTGGTTTTATTCCAATTCTTGGTATGTGTCCTAGTACCAGCAGCAAACTAAGAAAATATAAACAATCTCCTGGGTCACCAACCACCCAACTAACCAAAGAACAAGAAACCAAAAGAATCTTCCTATCGACCAGCCGATTCACTGACGGGCAACAAACAAATATACAACATTTGACCAACAAATCTATTAAATGTGGGAGAAAGTTACGACCGATACTTTTTCTTTTACTATTGATTGTTATTTTCTCTTTAGTCCTCGACATGATTTTGAACTGAACTTGAACAGTAATTAAAGCTCCTCAACTCTACCTGACAACTTCTTATCAGCCTTAGGAACAGTCAATCATTCAAAGTTGAGCCAATGACAGCTCATTTACTATCAAGTGCAAACCATTGTTTGATAATAAGAGGCACCATAAATGAAAAAAAAAGAGTGAAAACAACTCCGACAAGCACATGAAAGCTTATGAACGTTTGAGTAAAACAATAGCGCTTTTGCTCAGAGTGGACGGCTATAGAAATGCCCTCCATTTGTTGGACTTAGCTAGCCTATTTAATTGATCCGGTCTGAAATGGAACATGACAACTGGGTTCGGAGTGCGGGAATTGGGTGAGTTGTAGCGGGATAAGATAGACGCGCGACGTGCCCTTTTCGTTGACCAAAACTTAGTTCTCGTGGACCGACCATACCCGATAAATGGGAAGCGGCCTGAAACTAAGTTCTCCTACTGCCGAGAAGGCCAAATAAAAAAAATTATTAGTTTCTCGTCCCCGCCCGCCTCCTTTTTTCGCGCCGCCTCCTTTTTATTTTTATTTTTTATGTAAACATTTTTGAAGAATATTTGCAAAAACATTGATGGAAAACACCTTACTAAAACTGAATACGTGACCCAAAGATGTCGCCCAGATCGCTCACATGACACAAGCCAACGAAATGTATTAAAGAAAGACAACGTAGTTTTTAATATTCCTCAGAAGTAATAAGAGCATTCTTTTCATAGCCGAATATAGTTTGGAAACCCAATAAAGGCCGCAATTCAAGGATATTTGCCCCAAATCATCCATAATGGGGCTTATAAAGGGGTTGGAGACTGTTCTGAGTAAGATTTAAAAAATCGCAAAAATAAAAATAAAAAGACCCTCCCACCTCCTTTTCTTGACAGATCCGGACGAGAAACTAATATATTTTTTAATTTGGCCTAAGCAAACAAGATCAACTTGTTTTGGATGTTTCTCTGTCTATGAGTTAGCTATAACGGCCAAAACATAAAAAACATTTCAAAATATTTCCTCAAGGGACCAATTATGAAAACATAAGACCAGCGTTGTAAACATGCACTCAATATGTAAGCACCATTTATCGAGCTTAATTGAAAGCAAAACATTGTTAATTACTTTTGGAGGAAAGTCAGGAAAACATTTTGTATCACTCTACGATAAAGTCAGTTAGGTTGGGATCTTATGTTCAAACCATCGGACGAGAGCAAACAGTAAAGTAGCCTGCTAGCCGGCTCTCCTGTTGGCTTTTTTCGAAAATGTTTGTTTTCGGGATTCATGTGGCGCGCGAAAATCAAGGGGAGGGGGCCTCAAAAAAGCGGCGACAAAAAATTGGCTAGTGTGTGATGAGCTAAGAAGCCAAACAGATTTAGCTCCGACAAAAAGTCGGCCATCTCCCGACAAAAAATCTGCTAGTGTGTGATGGGCTTAAGACTTCAACGCATACTCCATATTTGGTTGCTAGTTTTGACCAATTGATAACTTTAGAAGCACACTTATAGTCAGTTAAACGAAAAACAGAACGTGTTCAAAAGTGCTGCAATTTCAAACGCGCGAAATGAAGTTTCACAAATAATCGACGACAAAAAATCGGCGACAAGAAATCGGCTAGTGTGTGATGGGCTTAACTTTCCATTCCTGAGAATCGGTCGGTTTTTGAACAAAGGTATAAATTTACATTGATCAGCCAAGTAATCAAACCATTAACTAATTTACTTCTATTGTTTAAAATTTTGCTATTTTGGCAGGGCTTTCTCACCGAAGAGGCAAATACAAAAAAAATACCGGCCTTAATTCTTCTTTATTCAGGAGAATTAGAAGAGGAGGGACTAGCTTTGTTATAATTTCTTTCAATCAGGCTTATGCCCTGTTACGGTAATCCGAAAAAGGGTTCTACTAATGTGCCCATTGTCTGGAGTTCGATGTTGCTTTCACTAGTTGCTCTATCCACTACCCTCCCCCTCTCCCCAATAAGCAATCCGAACAAATTGGGATTCGAAAAGAATCTTTACCAGTACAGCAATTTGTTTCTAATAATTGATTTAGCCCAGAAATGACAACTGATTAAAAAGAGTCTAACAAATAGAGCGATTCAGGAGGGGTGTTAATTGAGCTGAAGTGCAAACTTCAATTTTCATCGCGAACAATTGCTCCAACGCTTTGAAAATATGAAAATTCAGATAATTGTAGAACTTGAATGTACTTTCAAATGCAAGCTAAAGCATAATTTCTGCCCGGACCAGGAAACCGGGGATATGTGGATTTGAAGTTAGAGAAGTGCGCGGGATCTTGTAAGTCCCCCGATAGAACATCGAGAGATTAACGTCCCTATTACGGAAATCTTATGCATGCAAGTTTGAAAGTCAGGGGCGGATTTAGGTGGTGGATAGAGCCTGCCGCCCCTCCCTCCCTTCATCGGTAATTTTGGAAACATTTTAGAGGAAAACACCGAGCACAGATGCCTCATTCTGGCCCCCTTTTCCATAATTGCGGGTTCTGCACCCCCACCGCCCTTCCGAAATTTCTGGACCTGCCACTGTTGATAAAAAGTATGGAGCACAAAGGAGAAACAGTAAACACGGGAAACTGCTGATCCACAAGTTTACCCTTCAAATCATCGATGGACAATTGTGCCCGTATTTATGTTGTATTTACCTTGGTAACCGCATTGGTGAGTAACACTCGAAGTCAATTAAAGGCTGCCCGGCGGCTTTTTCCGCTTCACAGCTCTTCTATGCGGACGCAATGACGTCAATTGAACTGCGTGTTTCACACCACAGAGATGGTCTTTTTGGAAAGAATTATATAAAATAAAAAGTTTAGGAAAATATGCATCCAAAATGGGTGACCAGTTTCGAGCACAACTTGTTTGGTAGTTTTCGTTAATTTTCAGTGACCCTTGATATAACTCTAAATATGGAATGCCGAACGTTCAAGTGAACCAGAACAAAAACGCAGTAAAGATTCATGCATAGATAGGAACAGCATCTATTGTTATCGCAGAGTTTAAAACAATGCTATTAGAAAGCAATACTTAATGACTATATTCATTGTTCATTATGAGTATGTGTTTTATTGAGTTGTTGAATCAAGCAAGCTCACTTGACAGTTCGCTTCATTTTGAACGGAGTGAGCAAAAGCGATCATTTTTGTGAAACTTTTTCTATCTTACTGCGACTTTCAAGTATGTGCTAAGGCGTACGAAGGAAAGATGCGATTGATTTGCACAGTTCTTGTGCTGCTGCAAGCACTGAGTAAGTTTTTGAAACTTTTGTTCGATCGAATTTTATCAAAGATATCAAATTCATCTCGTTTCTATTCAGTCCGATATTCTAGACAGCACAGTACCTAGGGTTATAATCGGGATTCAAACTCATATGAACTGCTCTCAAAACTTTGATAAGTTTGAAACTTTTCATCGTGATATGTAAAATTTTACAAAACCTTGTCATCCAGTCTAATTTATTGCTTGTCACCTTCCTGTATTTCATAGGTGTTTGCTGCACAAGTTCGTCTGGTAAGTAAACCATAGTCAATATAAGTATCGGCTAGAGATATAATATTAAGCAGACTTGGAGCGTTTGTAGTTTAATAATTGATACCCAGTTTGCAAATGAAAACTTTGCGATGCAGTATATATTAACCTCAAAGCAATGATCTATAGAAGACATGATAAATCTCGTTATACAAATTTGTTTTTGAAATCGTGATAAATATTAAATTTGGATAATATTTGGGCGAATTACGCCACGATCGGCTTCAAATGTTATTTATAAGTAAGATTTGTGCCTTGTCAATTAGTTCCTCAACACGCATACATTGGAAAGCTGAACTATTAAAATATTCATGATTACCGTCCGTGAAGGACGTGAAGAGATCAGAACGAGCGTACATCTTCTCATTAGTTTTTAAACATAACACAACTCTATTACTCTGTAATCGGCTAATTTTCACATAAGTTCCAGCTCTTACTCAAATTTAAAAGTTTCTGCATGCGTATAAGTTTCTGCATATCCGTATTTCCGTTATTGTTGCATAACAGATCCAACTTTCTTTGTGTATTAAGGGCTTTTATCGAAGCCATTCAAATTTTGGCTAATTTAGAGCTTTTGCCTACACCTTTGAAATTACGGCAGTGTTGTTTGCTTCATTAAAACTAAAACTCGTCAGGCAAATAACAAAGTTACCTTTTTAAAGTTTCATAATGGAATTAAATCAAGGAATTTGTGATAATCCCAAACTCGTTTGCAGTTGAGTTGAGGGAAAATGTTCAGTTTCAACATTGTTTTGATCTACTTTTTAAAATCAATCGTCGATTAGCCAAGCTACTTGGCGACTAAAACCGATTAAAGATCCACTAGTGTTCGCAATTCCTGGTATTTGGACAAATTTCTTACGCAACCAACTTGGAAGTTGAAACGGTAGTTCGTGACCTGACTGCGAATGAAGATCAAACACGTTCATCCGTGTTGCAAAAATTCTGCGATTAAGGGATTGTCAACTAATTTTGTGGTTGTCCGAAACTAAATGGCGGCTGACTATACATTTGTGTCCAACATGTCGGAACCTTTTTTCTAGTTTTCGCAACTTGTCGGCGGTTTAAGTTACGTAAGCTTGTGGCACAGAAAAAAACAGCTGTTAAGGCCCTTAAGCCCGTTAAATGAATACCACTTTATACAAGTACGACAAACTTAATTCCTTTTTCGAGGCAAATAATTTTAAATAATAGCGCAAAGGGCGAGATGGAGCTTAGTTCGAGCTCTTTAATTAATTTGTAGTTAATATTGGTTTACCTTTTCCGCAGTTTGAACACAAGATAAAAACAAGTCACTCTGATGTGTGTAATTCAAAACTTTCAGGGTCTTTTTTTAATCGCATTTTTTCGTGAAAGTTCTACGGACCGAGCTGCTATGAAACTGTTGGCTCTTAACCATATTAAAATACAAGAAAATAAAGTAGACTCTTTGACAATCAAAATAATGTGCCTACTCTCGATCTTTCAGCACTGTCTTCTGTTGGAAATTTCTTGGCCATCACTGAATTCTTTGCTATTCCTAAAATAACTAAGTTTAAAATATGGCTAGTCTTGTCCAAGTTCGGAGAGATCTGTTGAAGTGACTTTTTTTGAGAAAAGATTATTTTTTTTAACCATCGATAAACTAAAGTTGTTTGCATTTGACTAACTATTTATATTTCGGTGTGATACTTGATTACACGCCAAATTTAGTGCAAGTCAAAATTAGATCGGTTTTCCTTTTCTTTGTTCATCCGTGTTTCTAAGGAAGATCCTTGTGAGGTGCTGATTTCCAAAATTATATTTTAAAATACATATTACTGTGCAAGTGATTTTAATTAAATAAAATAAATTGGTCTCAGCAAGACTACTGGTAGGCGCACCAACCGCAGATATTGCTTAAATGCGTCTAGGCCTGGCCCCCGAACAACTGAATCAGGCATGCAACCTGTTACATTCGCGTGTTGTCCATACGCACACAACAAAACGAAAGCCTCGGAACTGAACTTAGTCACTTTAACATGTAGCCGACTTGACTGTCACAGTGAGCAATGCAAGGAGCTGGTTAGACTTTGAGTTTCGTGCAAATGTTTCTGTTCTTAAATTATGCATGGATGTGCAGAAAATATAGAACAATGAATGGGTCTGCTTAACCACTAAGTTATGTAATACTTTGAACCAGGCGATGCATTTCTAATGGCCTCCTAGCTGCGACAAATAACAGGTGTAAAGAATCGTTATTGACTATCAACAAAACAAACACAAAACACCCTGCAAAACAGTTTTACTCTCTTTCCCCATGAGCACAACCATGTTCTATTTTACCAAATTGAGAAAAAAAAATCGTGTTTGACAATGTTGTTTAGAAGTATAGTGAAAGACTCTGTACATAGCACAGCAAGATACTAAGAACATATATCAAAGGTGATTGCATTTAGGCACTCAACCGAGGGGTGATATATACTGAAGATAAAAGAAAGGTAAACACAAAATTTATTCCCGCACTTCTTTAAATTGATGATCAATAAATATGCTTTATTTGTAGATGATGTTTATCGTCAAACGAATTTTTGTTTGTTAATATAATCTGAAAAAAAAGTTAATATAATCTGAAATACAACTGGAAGCGGGGTACTGTTGAAGTGCCGCAAAGACTTCCAGTCGGTTGGTTTGGTTTCAACAAACTTAGACAATGGGTCCGTCGAGTTTAGATATTAATTACTTCTCCAGTACCGGTACATGGGGAGTAAACTACATGAGGCCCGAAAAGACAAATGGTGGTATTACATATGCGTCACAAAACTGCATGGGATTCGTGGAGCAATTCATATTGAGCCAATATATCATCCCTCGGTTGAGTGCCTAAATGCAATCACCTTTGCTATATGTTTTTAGTATCTCGCTGTGCTATGTACAGAGTCTTTCACCATTATTCTAAACAACATCGTCAAAGATCGATTTTTTTTATCAATTTGGTAAAATAGAACACGGTTGTTCTCACGGACCGGGGAATGAGAGTAAAACTGTTTTGCAGGGTGTTTTGTGTTTGTTTTGTTGATAGTCAATAACGATTCTTTGCACCTGTTGTTTGTCGCAGCAAGGAGGCCATCAGAAATGCATCGCCTGGTTTAAAGTATGACATAACTTAGGAGTTAAGCAAACCTATTCATTGTTCTATATTTAGCATGTTTAATATTTAAACATAATTATTTATCGCCGTATTTCATAATTACTCTTTTAAACTTGCACGATGAATATATTGAATATATATTCGGTGTGCCCCTGGCTAAGTGTATTAATAACCATGTCGTGTGTCTTGCTACAGAGGGAAAAGTGACAAGAATCGAGCCAAGATATGGCAGCACCGAGGGCGGAACAAGGTTAACTATTCATGGAACTGGTAAGCTTTGCACTAAACCTCTCTCCATTCCCAATAATAATCTTTAAAACACACAGCGTAGTTTACAAAACACCCTGGGGAGCCTTATGGTACCTTACCGTGTAGTCATGGCAACGGTGCACAAACAACGTTTAAGGCCACGTTTTCCTGCTGACCTTGATGAAGTGTGAGAAAGTTCACGTGCATTTCTTCATACCTAATTCACTCTGTTTTAAAGGCAAATACTTAGGCTTTTTGTTTATCAATATAATATACTCCACAGCTCGGGTTTGTTGCGTACACAACTAATATAAAAAATGTTCCTAACTTTTAGGGCATTCGATGTTCTAGTCTAGTCATGTTCTATATTTTCAATTTTTAGTCTTCGAAATGAACAACTTTAAAATATGTGTAAAGTTTGGCATGCACGACACAAGCCTTTTTAAGGTTTTCAGTTCCCGAAGTTTTATAGTTTCCCAATTCTTTACTTCCCATTTACACACTATATATACTCGCAATTTCAATACTGTCTTCCAGCGACCCAAGTGGCAAAGTGCAGAAATTCGCACTAGGACTTTTGTGTACAGCGGTTTCAAAACACGTTGACATCTGCAACGAGTATTACCAGGCACGAAAGTCATTATGGGAGCCCTGTATTTTACTCTGGGTGCCGTCCATTGACCTGAATTCGAAGCAAACGAAACCAGCAAAGCACAAAACGAAGTAATTTTGATAAAATTCGCAGCTAGCAAAATTTGGGTTCCCATCATGCTTTGAAGGATTGGTATTGCGCTTTTCACACTCAAACGTTTTTGAAATAACTGTTTCAGTATTTACATAATGCAGAGCGATTTTCATGTGACCTTGAAACGAAAATAGGCGAACCGAATGCGAACCGAGTTTCTTGAGTTTTGAATGGTTCTTCGAACTGACTCAGCGAACGCGCGTGCCATCTTATTGCATTTTGGAACATGTTCATTTGACGCTGCGTTTCGATTTTGATTTGTCCGGGAGATCAAGAATCTGTACGCACTTAACAAAGTTTCGTTTCTACAGACTATGAACGAACGGCTACAATTTGACTTGTCAGTCCTTTGTAGCTGAACAAACGAACAGTTTGACTAAAAACCACTCGTGTCTTACTGTTTTTACCTTTCCTGGCATTTGTAGATGAAACAAAACGTAAACATGCAGTGGACGAATTATGTTTATTAATTCTCACATTGCAAATGACTTACATTGTCTTTTAAAATAATATATGACAACCATACAAAATTATGAAATATATCAAGTACTCCACCAGTTTCATTCTGGCAGAGAAATAATGTACATTGAGCGGCGCATTTATTCCTGCCGCCGAATCTTCACTGTGGACATCTTTCTATTGCCAGCTTTAGTAGCTTTGCTACAGTGCAGTTATTTGCCTAAACCAAACTTTAAGGGAAGAGCACGCCTAGCTTAATACACTAAACAGACACATTGGCTTTGCCACACAGGCCATATTTCGTATAAACTTTACCGCTATATACACGCCTCTTTCTATAAGAAAAACAAGCCAATTTATTGTAGGGAGACGGCCGATATACCTGCTCGTATGGGGACTTTCCCGAAAAGTCCTAAACCATATTAGATTTGTCGGACAAAATCAAACATGTTCGGTTTTGGACATCCTCCTGTCGGACGTCAGTTGTCGGCTGGTGTGAGTTAGTCCCGCGGGTTTTCTCACTTTTCTCGACTTTCGTGCTGAGGAGATCTATGGCTTGTTGAGTTGCACATTTGGTAGACAAGCTCCATTGTGTTTAAAGATAAATATATCAACTGTCAGAAGAATTTAAACAAATTTGAGATAGTAAGGCATTCTACTTTGTGAAGGGTAATCATTTGATCAGCAGAAAAACTATCATTTTACTAAAATTCCCGCAGCTGTTCTGCTATTTGGTTTTTGGTTTGTCAGACGTTTGGGCATGATAGTAAAATTAAAGATATTAAGACTTGCATCTTTGCCAATACACACCAGCATGTTTGCCGTTTTTTCTCTCTGTCGTACCCGGCAAGTTATAGGCAGCTGAGCTTGCTTCGACCATTAGTTCATCACGTGAGTGCACTGCAAACTAGTCACGGTGTTATGTACAGTATGACAGGTGTCCGACATAAAATCGGGCTAATAAAACACCGAGGCTCAGAAGCTCAAATTTGCCCAAAGTTAAGCACAAATAAAGAACAATTTCAGGCTCAGACTCAAGTGAAGCTACGAATCATTAAGTTGTTTTCCTGTTTTGCCGGCATATTTTGGTGTTCCTTGACAAGAGCTACATGATCTTTCAGTTCAAGACAGAGTGCGGTTTCATGCTATGCAAGACTTATCAGGCGACAATTAAATCTTTCTTAAATAATTCCTAGCCAAACAGATGTAAGTCACTCTAAAAATTTTGAATTTCCTATTCTCAAAATCTGATTCTCAGAAATGTCTGATTTTGCGTGCCTGATTCACTTTTTCTGTTGTTACTTTTTAATTTGCAAAATTTTGAAAAATCTTATCGATAAGAAAATAAAGGAAAGGTAGTTTTCTGGTCGCTTAGTAGTTGCCATGGCTACATATGTACGGCTCTGTATTTTATCCAAACTCCACTACAATCATTCGGTCAATAACTCAACTGGAATTAAACTCGTTCTAAAGCTATGTATTGAGTTGAAACAGAGTTGCTTTGGATTCGATTTGAGGTGAGCTCGAAATAACGCGAGACCACTGTACAACCACCATGCAGTTTCTTATTTTCAGTTATTTATCCAGTGCTCACATAATTCCTGACTTACTAAATTGCATTTGCAGGTTTCTCGGGCGACCAGTTCAGTCTTGACGATGATACGAAGGGTAACAAAGTGTACCTAAAGTCTACGTATCACACACTGGAGTGTGACGTCAGCCGTACTGATTGTACCGAGACGCTGATTATTTGTGAAACCAGGTGAGAGAAATTGGGGACAGTTCGGTCGTAAAGAGATCTACAGCTGTAACATGGAGGGAATGATTATGCAATATGCATATTACTCGGCAAAAGAAATTAAGAGTACAAACTAAGATAACTGTGCTACATATAATTCAAGCGCACTTACTTAAGGTACGGATAGCCGCTTAATCTCACGGGAGACTAAATTACAGTTATACGTGAATTTAGGTAATAAGTGAATTTAGGGTTGGCCGGTAAGATCGATTAATTACCACTATTAACGAAATATTGCGTCAAAGTGTGTTGGTCCTTGACAATTCTGTTCAGTGAAAGGGCTTCTTTGCCGAATGAAATCGCTTTGATTAATACACTTGAGCACAAATGTTTGAAAGCAGCAGTATTGTATGAATATAGCGTGAAACTATCCCTTTAAGATGTGATTTGTGTGTTCAGAGCATAGACGGAAAAGATTTTTCTCAGAAGATAGCAAAGAGACAAAGGTTTTGAATTTGCTGGTACTGAGCTAGTGATTAACGAGAATGCTTCTCTCGACAGTCTCCCAGTCTCTTTCCGCCTGTTTCTGAAAATATGCATGCACTGTAAAATGAAAGGAAGCAAAAACTTTCTGAACATGTTAAATGCATGGGCCATTGCTTTCCGGTATACTGGCGTTGGATGATTTGTCGGAGACCTTAAAATACGACGACGAGGGACACAATGGATAGGAAAGATATTACAGAAAGTACTGTTAGAACACTAGTTATCTAAAAAAAGATATACTTATTATGCGTAAGCGAGATAGCCAAATACTGCTGTTTTCTTAGCTAAAGCTGTCGAGGTTTGTTTATCGCGCCGCGTAATTTGCTGTCAAACTGGAATTTCAAGCGCTTGGTCAGTGCACAAAAGGGCTACATGAATTAGTTTTGAAGCGTTTTCTTTTGTTCTAACCAACTTGCTGTTATGTCCATGGCCTGGATCGATGGGAATATGATCTTCTCCATCTATTTGTGCATGATATGACTGCGATGGAGTCAGTACAAACACGAATCCGGCAAAGACGAAAATTTCTTAGTCCTCTCCATTGACTCTCCGTCGTCGAACCCCGACGGCGGTGTAGATTCGGAAAGAATTTAGTGCTAAATAAGTAAAAATGAATAGAAATGCTGTTTGAAAGAGCAAATTGTCCAATTTGCGTCAAAAACGCTGACTTATTTTTCGCTATTACATTATCATGCATGAATACAAACTGTGCAACAAACTAACTTTGAAATATAACAACTCTCCAACAACAAAAAAATAACAAAATAATGCTTAAACTTTGTTCATATATGATATCTCCTTTAATGAATATTGTTAAAATTTGTTCTAAAGGCGTTCACCAACAGGCGAAGATGTTTATAACGTGCAAGTGGTGGTGGACGGGAAACCGCTGAAAGAAGGATCTTCTTCGTTTCGAGTAACTATTATTGATTCTAATGCTTTACAGAGCCATAGTTTAACTGTTGCAACCATATTTTAGTAAAATATAGTCATTCAATAGAACTCGGGGGCCGATCATTTGATTCCATGATGGAGGGGTGGAAGAATGATTTTCGTGCAAATTTTTTTTTCGGCCCTATTTTGGCCGTAAGTTTCTTTTCTCACTTTCCCATACATTTTCTTTAAATTTCTGGATATTTTGAGGCGTGCAAACACTTTTTTATCTTGTTCGATCATGCAAAATAGTTTTTTTTTCTACAATTTCTTGCATTCCCAATTCCCCCGCCCCCACGAATTCAAGTGGTCTGCCCCTTCTTGACAAGTGATAATCAGAGCCAACTTCCCATTTTTCGCGTTAGTATGAGTACTAGTAAGTTGAACTCGATAGCTACAGTTTCTGCTGTACGTTGTTTTCCCATTTTTCTCTTTCTTTCCCTTATAATCCCTTCTTTTTGGTTTTTTAATGTCCCGCTCTTTCTATTGTCTTGCTCTATCTCCCCTTTTTAGCAATTTTGTGTCGGGTAACATATGTCTTATTTGTTGTTCAGAAGCTTTTCAAATACTTGTCCCCTTTTCCTCCTTTATTACTGAGTTGGACAAAGATCGAACTTTGCACAACAGATAGCGATAACATTAACTGTGTGTACGGTATGTGTATGTGTGAATGTGTGTATGTATGTATGTATGTATGTATGTATGTATGTAAGTATGTATGTATGTATGTATGTATGTATGTATGTGTGTATGTATGTATGTGTGAATGTGTGTATGTATGTATGTATGTATGTATATATATGTATGTATGTATGTATGTATGTATAAATGTATGTATGTATGTATGTATGTATGTATAAATGTATGTATGTATGTATGTATGTATGTATGTATGTATGTATGTATGTATGTATGGAGTTGGTTTGTATGTGAAGCATGGGAGAAGGGAGTGGTTCTTAGTTCTTAGGAGTCACTGAAGTTCGTTGTTTCTCGCGTTCATTTATGATAATGATTTATTCAAAGGCGGCATAGTTCACTACTAAATCTACCATGTAGAGGAAACCTTGAGGAAGTTAACCACTCCTTACATTTTAATTTATTTTGTTTCATTTCTCTATTTCCTTGCCTTTTTACGATTATTTATTTGTAGATTAATGCCAATAAAGTCCACTTGAATAAAAGGGGATGAAAGAAACTATAAAACTATTCCCTTCGTCATGCTATATTTTCTCCTTGGCTTGTTTCATTATGGCTGAAAAAGACTTCGCATAAGATTATAGTTGTCCACTGCAACCATACTCTTGTGTGTTTTAGTCGTTAGTGGAGTTCTACCAACACCCATTACCAGATTCGTTCGGGAGGCCATTGAAATACAATTTGCTCGTCATGTGAGAATACATTTTCTAATCTTAGTGGCTCATAAAACCGGCGTTTATCTCCGGTTTCCGTAGTGTTAAGCGGATAAAAGTACACGTTTCTCCTTATACGAGACACCAGTCCATCACAGGCTAGTCCAAAAGCTGGTACCAGCCGAGTCGACTTGAGCAATTTGAGTAAATTGTCTTGCTCAGGACGCAACACAGGTTGCATATCGTGCTGAGATATGAAATTAATAATTATATTCAATAATAAATTCAAATGCAAATAAATAATTGTGCACACTAAAATTGTGTGCTTATAACTATGCATACATGATAAATTGTTCAAAACGAAGTTGATTTTGGTTACAGGTGTTTGTACTAAAACGCTATTGTGCACGTATCGGCCTTCTCCATTCTTTACTACGACTGGAAGCAATTAATGTCACACCCAGTTTCCAGGGAACAAAAGAACACCTGACTCCCGCTTCGTATTTTCTGCCTTTGTTATAAATTTCTATTCGTAGTTAACACTGCTCTGAACACCTTGATAAACGGGTCGAGCAAAAGGGAGAGTGCGGATTGAGTTGTTAGGAGTCACTGGGTTTAATTTATGATTCCTGCACCGTAATTTCTGACTTTTGGTATAAACAAGCAAAATATAACAATGAGAAACTTTCCCAACAAGAACATCGCCTACGTGTTTCATCTCTATACATTAAGGATACTTCAACAACCAATGGACAAAAAAGAAGGAAACATAACTAAATAGAATTTTTGCTGAAAACAATTTCAGCCTCTCTGCATAAACGTGCGTTTCGCGCCGACCTAGGAAGATCATTCCTAAAATGTGAATATTCCGAATGAGATATTCGATTTAAGCCTGGCGAAATATCTGAGGCCGTTAGTTATAACAACTTTGAAAATATTTTGTTATAAATATTTAACAAACCCAAATTTCCAAAATATCGACTTTTGGCTAACGAGAGCTGTTTTAACGTCAGTGATTTTACTAGAACATATAACATCTTTCTGCAGCAAAAACATTGGTTGAATAGTCGACCATTGTCCACAAACTGTCATAATTTAATGGCGTTTAAGTAATTACTTTGAAGATTAGAGCTGCACTTACACAAGACCTCTGTAAAATGGTTCTCACAAACAAAAAGTTGAAGGACTTGAAGGGAGAGCTAAATTTAACTTTATTTGAGAAATAATTAATGTAGAGAACATCAATCCTAAACAGAATCATTTACTGTTTCTAAGAAATGAAATTTTGCTGGGGGAGTTCTGCTAATAGTAATGCTCTGTCAGAATCCGTCAATAAGATGCCAATAAGAGTCGTGTCTCGGACATTTCCATTATCCGGCTAACACGTATTTTAATATGTAACACGTATTTGAAAATGCTCATGACCTGTAGATGAATACGATTAACGCTGTTTCGGGAAACAAAGAACACGGAGATCGGCTTTCAGAAGGAAGAAAACTTAGCAGACTCTGTAAAACAGCAGGTAAGAGGTCTTTCCGAGAAACTTCTCGATATCTAGATGTATTACATTTCACTGGCATATCTTTTTATTTTATACTTTTCAAAAAATTTGTTTAGACAGTAAGCGATGGTACAACGTTTCTAGCGCACACGAAAAGAGAGAGCAGCCAACTTTCGTCTTGTTTTTATTCCACAAAATGAATGAAAACTCAATCGAAGCAGACATGTTTTCTTTGAATAAAATATATTGTAGCGTTTATCATATCAAACTACAAACACAAACAATAAATTCTTCAAGAAGAAGCAACCATATCAGATCTACAGAGCAGACATTGCCGGTTTCAAAGCAATGTCCGAAAATTATTTTGGACTGCGGCTGTAGAATGATTTTTAAAAACGTTGTATTGAGCTCAACTTTTTCGACGAGCTCCAACTTCTTGTAAAACATACTGGATTGAAATTTAACATAACTGAGGACTTCCTTAGTTCCAAGAACAATATTTCATTAATTCTCAGTTTTAACTACTCGAACGACTTACAGAAAACCACTTAAAAAATATTGTGCAGTTAATATTCACGGCATTTTGTTAGCTATTACACTGAAAATGGCAGCTAAATGTAAAATAAACTATTTATTCAAAAACGAGTTAACTAAATCAGTCCGTTCGAAATATAACCCTTCGGAACGCGTTTTTGTACGTGAAAGGCTCTTTGTTCACTGGTTCTAAGAAATAATACGGTTTAATACAATCAGTTTGTTCCATTTGATGCCTCTAAGCAATTTTAAAGTGCTCAACTATAGATTCTGCTAGTGCTCTGGTTGTCAGAAGCTGGCAATTGCTTTAGTCAATAAAGACATACCGTAAACATTTTAACAATTACTGAGCCGCCATCATGTAATGTCATGTGTTGTTTACAAATGTGATATGTGTGTCTTGGGGAGGCAGAGTGCAAGAAGATGCTTCAGTTGAAGAGAATAGGTTTTCATTCATTCCAAGAATACAAACATGCAAACTGACATTTGCAATGGTAAGGGAACGTCACCAGCCAAAATAAGGAAACGGCAAAACCTCATCGTAAAAACCCATTTGTACCCAAGATGCTTTAATATGCAAAAATTCCGCAATTGCATTTCTTTGGGCCCAACAAGCCAGGAAAGAAAAACGTTCTTTTTGGCTTCTATATATTGTGCCATATCTCACAGTTGCTAGCAGCTTGATATTGCCTCAAAATGTAAAACAGTTTGCCTGCAATCCCTATTCTCACACCACTTGTGGTTTCATTTTTTACTCGTTAGCTCTATCATTATTCGTTATAAAACTAAAAATCCCTGCTTCCTAAATACTTTTAATCTTTTTGGTTAACAAAGTCTATTCGCTAAGATTAAACAAGATTTAAAATACTTCTGCAGTTTAAAATTTGCGGTTAAATACGTGCTGCCATAGTTCAATAAATGTCATAAGTTAATGACGTGTATTGAAATTGTTTGTTTGGAGAAGAGCCATGAACCTTCGTAACATATTGTAAAAATGGTTCTCACAAACTAAAGGTTGAATTCAACTTTAGTTATGGAAGAATCGTGGCCAAAAACTAAATAAGAGACCAACAGTCAGAATCATTTTGCTCTTCTCAAAACTTAAAATTGGCTATGGATTATGCTAATGCTCTGTCACAATTCGTCAAGTTGCGCCAATAAATGTCATAACTTAGCCACTTCCATTAGCCAGCGAGCACGCAATGCTCATGCTCTGTAAACAAATGACATAATCATTGTTTCTGGGAGACAAAGAACACGGAGATCCTTTCAGGGGGAGAGAGAGCGATCATCTGACTTTGTAAAATAGCAGGTAAGACAGCTTTTTCAGAAAAAAATTTCGCTTTTGTAACTCACACAATGCTGTATATAATAGGAAAGAGAACAATCGTTTGGATTCTTTGAACTACTAAGGTCTGAGGAGAACCGGCTTGTACAATACAATGGCGGTAACAGGTTCAGCAAACGGTGCATGATGGTTTTGTAATTTACTTGTTATAAAAGTTTTTTGAATTATTCACCTCAAACAGTAGCCTTTTTCATTTTCTGAGTCCTTATGTTTTCATGGTTTATGAAAGAAGATTTACCGTCAGTCACGGAAGTAAGTGTTTCAAGACAGTGTAGTGTGGTGTTCGTTTTGGCAGATTTCAAAGTCCACATACTCAGTAAAACACCTATTCATCGTGTAGTTGAAATATATTGGTCAATATTGCATGCCATCGAGGTCAACCCATCCTTGTGCTCGAACATACACACTAAAAGAGAGTAACCAAGTTTCCTCTCGTATTGAAGCAACAAATTAAATGAAATATTAAATCAAAACAAAATGTGCTATTTGAAGAAAAGATATCCCAACGTGTATAATATGAAAAGCACACATTAAATGCGCCATAAAGAAGCAATGAAATAAAATCAAAAGCACAGACCACAATTCAGAAATACTGAGCGTTTCAAAGCATTGTGCAAAAAATGTTATAGACTGTAGATTGGGTTTAAAAACCTAATGTTGAGGTCATCTCTCACGATAAGCTTCAATCGGTTCTGCAAATTAAACTCACTCGATTGAAACCCAACATAGCTCAGGAATTCCTCATTTCCGGCAACAAAAATAATCCATTATATTCCTAACTTTAATCATTAAACAGCGTGAGGACATTTAAATCACGAGCTGTTGACTACTTGAAGAACGATAAAAACATAACAAAGCAGGCAGAAATATCTTCTGACTCACGAAAACCCAGTTAGCAAAAATTTCCGCCCTTTATCTTTTCATTTTGTTAGTAAATACTTTACTGAAAACAGCAAATAAAATATGCAGTTTCATTGGCGCTTTTGAATTAAATCAGTCAGTTCGAGAACATGACCCTTCGGAGTGCGTTACTGCAGATTAAAAGCAATTTGTTCCCTAGTTCTAAAAAAATGTTTTTTTTCACACAACTATTTAGTTTCATCTGGTGTTTTAAAGAAAACTTAAAATGCCTTAAAAATACTATAGATTCTGCTAAAACTCTGGCCTTCAAAAGGTGGTTAAGTAGCTACATTATACTGAATAAAGACTCACCGTTGACGTTTTCACCATTAGCGCGATCACGAGATGTCATGTGTTGATGAGGAAAATGAGAAATGTGTCAGGCTCGGACCGCGGGAGACAAAGTACAAGAAGATCTAGATCTTTTGAAGAAATTATAACAAGGTTACCGACCTTGTACAAAACTAGGTTTTTCATCCATTCGAAGAATGCAACTGAACATGCAAGTCTATTGAAGAACTAAACGAAGCTCGACCTTAAGTGGGCCGCAAGAAAAGCGAAACGGCATAACCTACCTTGCCCCAAAGCCCCTTTTGCACCCACGATGCTTTGCGGATGTACCGTAAATGCATTTCTTGGGACCCAAAAATTTCGAGATAAAGAACATTTTTGCTTCATTTTTTCATATTTCATAGTAGCTGCTTGATTTTTACTCAAAATGTGGAAGAATTTGAAATCCAATTCCTTTTCTAAGGCCCCTTGTATTTTCAGTTTTATAGTCGTTACTTCTAACAAATATGTTTCGTTATAATATTTTAAAACTCCTTACCATATCTCTTTACTATTGCTATCGAACTGCTTGCAATTGCTATACGTAATTCTGATGATATTCGTGGTATAACCATTGGGTGTACTAGCTCCAAAATCGTTCAGCATGCACATGATTTAACAGACACTTTAAGTGACATTGAATCCGCCGAAGCCATATTTAAATTACTCAATAATCTTGAAATATGTTCTGGTCTCAAGGTTAACTATACACAAAAACTGAAGCAATGTGGATTGGCTCATCCTGTAACAATGCTTCCTCGCAATTAGGTTTAAAATGGTGCAATAGTGTAAATTTTAAAGCCTTTGTTATTCACTTTTCCTATAACAGAGAGGAAATTAAAAAGCATTCGAGAGCCGATACAGCTGTGGAAATGGCGAGGACTCGGTCCTTATATGGGAAAATAAAAATACTAAAAAGTTGACTACTTCCCAAGTTTTATGTACGTAGCATCGGTCATCTGCACTCGGTCGGAATTTATAATTAAGTTGAAAGATATGATCTACAAATTTTTGTGGAACGGTCAAGACAAAGTAGCTAGAGCAGCTACAATAAATTCTATCGAATTTGGAGGAACAAATCTGACTGATACTGAAACATCAATTAAATTGCTCAGATTAGTGTGGATCGGAAGATATTTGAGTGAGAATTCTGCTCCATGGAAAGATTATTTTCAAACCCTGCTCAACAACTGTGGTGGACCTCTGTTTCTTAACAGCATATACAATACTGATGATTATAACATCGATTCTCAGTTCTATAGAGAACTACTCATGTGGTGGTCAGAATTTCGCAATAAAGTTGCTCCAGAATTGAAGAGAAAAAATATCTTATGAAATAACAAACGTATAAAAATTGAAGGAAAACCAATAAGTACTATGCAAATTATGCAAACGCCGGTGTGATACATTGCAGTGATTTTAAAAGGCTTTTAAAAAAACATAAATTATCTTCAATGGATGAGCCTACGCAGCCTGGTTCCTTCAGAACTAAGACAAATATAATTCATCAAATATGAACTCCGAACTGTCTTTCTGTTTCTATATTGATGACAAGAAATATGACATCAAAGATTGCAAAAAGCGAGCTGCTTTACCGCCTATTACTCCAATTGAAAACCAAAACATCAAGAGGCTTTAAAGTCTGATTTCAGTCTGGATGGCCAAAATATCCAAGAAGCGTTCCTACTAGCATACAAAAACGCCTTGGAATAATTTCTCAAGAGTTTTCAATTTAAGATACTAAAAGATATAACGTTCACAAATTCCCGCCTCGCCAAAATTAGATATATACTAATCAGTCACGGTTAGAAAACATGAACTTTAGAACGTGTGTCTATCAGTGAAAAGCTGTCTGTTCACTGTAGCGAACACGGTTTCATACAATCATTTAGTTACATTTCAGGCTGTTTCTAAGAAATTTTAAATAGCTCAGCTATAGATTATGCTAGTGTTCTGTTTAAGAAAGGTGGTATTTGCTTCAGTTAATAAGAATATACCTTATGCATTTCTATCACGCTATGTCATGTGTTGTTGAGTTGTCGCGCCGATATTTGAATTTCATAATTATTTTCTGAATAAATATTTAAATGCCAATAATTTATCGTGCACACTAAAAATTGTGTGGTTATAACCATGCATGCATGCATGATAAAATTGTTTAAAAAGAAGTTGATTTTGGTTACAGGTTTTCTTACTAAAACGCCATTGTGCGCATATCGGCCTTCTCCATTCTTTGCTACGAGTGGAAGCAATTTTAAATGTCAAACCCAGTTTCTAGGGAACAAAAGAACAACTGATTGCCGCATCGGATTTCTGTTTTTGTTATACAAACGCCTATTCGTCGTTAGTACCTTGTTAAACGGGTCGTGCAAACGGGAGAGTACGAATTGAGTTGTTAGGAATCACTGGGTTTTATTTACGATTCCGTTGGTATAAACGAGCAAAATATAACAATGTGAAACTTTCCCTAATAAGAACACCGTCTACGTGTTTCATCTGTATACATTAAAGATACTTAAACAACCAATGGACAAAAAAGAAGAAAACAAAAATTAACTAGTATTTTTGCTGAAACAATTTCAGCCTCACTGCAGACACGTGTATGGTGGCCCAGGGTTATCAGCCAGTTTTCCATGTTATTCCGAACCGAAACCTTTTATATTTATGCAATTTTATTGATTTTATTTGACGTTCTTTAAATTAAAAGTGATTCTGACCTTGAAAACGAATGTGCTGTTGATTTTAATCTCAAGATCAAATGCAATTGGAGTGTTGATGTCAAACTCGAATTAATTTGCAACTGTAATATCAGTTTTAGTTCCTGTTTTTGTTTCTGTTTTGGTTTTTGTTTCAGATTCTGTTTTGGTTTATAGTTTTAATCTC
>JAOEHT020009757.1:0-14980 GCA_025448195.2 Parazoanthus atlanticus | reverse complement strand
GAATCCCCGCAGTCACTGTGATGGCCACGTGACAAACGGGAGAGCCTGGAATGCAATAACGCGTAATCTCTTTTCGTCAATGTTTTTTGTCTTCTCACATCTATTCGATTCAGGTCTCTCCCATTTAGTAAAATGTAGTAGGAGAACCGTTGTTTTATTACTTTCGTCAGAGTTTGCTTACATTCTCTTAACTATCCGCAGAGATCGATGTAAGACGATGCCACAGTTTTGGCAGATTTTGCTACACTTTTGTTTTCTAATAATAAAATGACAGGCTGTAATCATTCCCGAGCACTGCAATCACTTGCGAAGATCTTGAGTTTTTTCGATAGAAAACAATGTGCAAGCTAATGAAATTTCTGAAAATAAAATGGAAAGCCAAATTTTTCTGTTTACCTGTGCAACTTTCTCGGTTGTGCCCGGGACTAATGAATTCTGCGGCAGAGGTAACGCATTTGCAATCCTCAACGACGAACCTCGAGGCAGCTCCAGACTTTGCTTTGACGACCACATTCCGTGCTCCCGGTCGACTTGTGTGTTCCACAGATTTGAATCGGATCGCGAATTTGTATTAGAAAGGTGTGAATTGACGGGAAGATGCTCGTCTCTCCTTTCCCGGGGACCGGGTCCACTAAGTAAGGAATACGACCTGTGGAGGATATTATCCGAACCAAATCTCTTCAATCCTGAGACAAGGTCACTCAAGGATGAGGATTTGACCGGGGGCGAGTTGGGTCTCAACGGCTTGTCCTCTGTTGTTGTCTCTTCTCCGTCGTCTTCTTTCTCCTCGGCCACTGATAACTCGGGCGGCGAAGGCGGATATATATTTAACAGAGGGATAGAGTTTGGCGGCTCAAAGTCAAAGTCTTCTCTCTCTGTATTCTTGTTCTTGCTTTTGCTGTTTTCTGCCAGTGAATTTTGCGTTCCTTTAGTTGGTTTGAGCTTGTTCGATTTGAAAACTAATTTCGCACTGCTTTTTCTCAGTGGAAGACACCCGCCTGTGAAAAGTAAAATTAAAACTTAATCAAATAAATTGCAAATGGCTTAGAAGTCGATATATTGTGCATCTTTTTCCGAAAGAAAACTCAAAATACCTCAAATCCAGAAATGCTTTTTCAGTAATTATTTGAGAGACAGCTTGAAGTAAACTTTCTTTAAACTGAGACATTTTCGTGTACGTTTTCAGCATTGTTCCATAATAAACTGTTATCCGATCTCAAAGCATACGTTTGTTATCAAGTCGCTAGGTCTCTTTTGGGTTGGCCTCGCCGCTGAGGGAATCCCGTGAACTGATAAGAATATTTGAAAGCCAGTTTACACCTGTGCTGTTAATACATTCCAGACTACCACATCAAATAAAAACGGTGATCTCAAAGTAAACATTCAAAATCTTTTATTAAAAATTATTTGTGAAGCCTTCAAACAATAATACGCAACAAATCAAACACCGATAACATCTTTCTTCAACAAGTAGAAATATTTGATATTTCGTGCTCTAAAAAAGGTTTTTCGCCTTGGTGAAAAGGCTGAAATGTGTAACTGGATACGGATGAAACTAACAGTATTGACTATTGGAAAATACTGAATGCCAAAACTGGAATGTTAGTTTGGAGTAAAACATTTCGGTTTTAGGGGAGGGGAGTTTCTGCGAAGTGTTCTATATAGTACTCAAATCGTTACTATATATATACTGTTTGAAATGAAATTACAGTTTTCCTCGCGGCTTAAGCGAACAAGATTAGGCAATAAAGAACTGAACCGCCGGGTTTTATTCTTATCAATTTAGAAAACTGCACGGAGAAACAGTACAGCGGATTTTCTATTTGGATTCGTATGCTTTTTCGTTTAGGCCATTCAATCATTATAACCAGCCCTTTAGAAGCTGCTCAAAGCGGAATGAAAAGAACACGTATGATATAGGCAACAAAAAATTAATCGCTACAACTATCTATTCTACTAATTCGCAAGTCCAGTGAAAGAGAAAATTCAGCTTGCTGACTAAGGATCACGAGCTGCATCTACACAAAATGTTTCAAAAATAAATTTGTTCCCGATAATGCTTTTAACAATACTTATAACGCCGGTCAAAATACTTAAACAAATGACCCCCGGGATTATTGGCTTTTAAAAGAGTTTGTCAAAATAAGTTCTTAATTTCGACTATACTACGCATACCGTTTGCCCTCGTTTTCTTTGGACAGTCTGTCCTCAGCCAATGAAACAAGCGAAATCGAGCTTCAATCAATCAGCGCTTAGCCATTTATAAGAGCGCAAGAAAAAATGGCGGACGATATTCACAAGTATTTCGTTGAATTGTTTGACAAAATCAGGCGACCAAAATGACAAAACAACAGGATTCTACGGACAACAGAAGTGAAAGAATCCAGGAAAACCGGTGAAGTAAGGTACGTCAAAATGGTCCCAATGTTTTTGGTCAGCTCGGTATAATCTCTCGTGGAAAATAAGAACATAAGATAGCTTTTTCAATTGAAAATTTTGATGCTATTGCTTCGCTTTGCAATTTCTCTACTAGAAGTAGACTGGAAGCAACAAGTTCAAGTCAATACCAAACGAAATTATTTAAAGGTCCGGAAAACAGGGAATAGCTGACACAAACACTGAAAATTCTCTTATTCGGGATTTTTCTTTAACGATTTATGTCGTATTTCTGACTTGCTAGTTGTACTCTCGAGACTCGGCATCTTAAAATAATCTTTTCAGGTCAGCATGCATTATACACGTCTCCAGTATAATAGTGTTTGCACGAAAGCTGGAAAGTTGTGAAACTCGAGACTTGACTGACTCGAAGACGAAGGCCACTTGTAAAAATATCCCAGTTTAATATTAGCAGCTTTGAAAAATTTGTTGCAGGAAGGAAGTTCTTAATGGAACAAATGACGATGGTAAAAATTCTTGCAAATCACACCAAGGCAATTATCATTCTCTCAATTCAAAATTGTTCTCCTTTTGGTTGGTTGAGTGACCCAAACGTCACCTGCAAAATATAAATGGTTTGCTCATGCGCATTATCTCGCACCGAGTTTGCTGCAAATATTGTCCATGAATTTATCAGTCAAGGTGGTGTGCACGTGGCGATATCGGAGGCTTGCTTGCCAGATCGAGTTTTCCGAACGAGAACCTGCAACTTTTTTTCAAGGAAAAAACAGCGTGAAAATAAAAAATTAAATGATAGAACAATTATTGAACTCGGTTACCACAGAATATCATTACTTTGCCAGCGTCTCGCAGATCAATTATCTATTTGCTTCTGCCTTTGGCATCTGCAAATACTGAATCGATTGCTTGCCAATGACAAATCTGATATTCTTGCTCAACCAATGAAAATGCAGTAAGCAAAAATTACCTTGTGATAGTTTTTTTAATATATCTGTTTTCATGGGGAAAATTATTTCAGTTTCAAAGATTCAAACATTTATTTACTTACTTAAAATTCTAAGAAAAATCAGTGCGTTGCCTTGGGAAAAACTGACGCCCGCGCATGAATACCTTTTATCATTTTCAGCTGCCAGCGTTTGACCTTTTAAAAAATTAACGAGAACAGTATTTCGTCACTTCTTTTACAAACAAAATTCAAATTTTTTTGTCTTATCTCAGATAGACCTGTCGGATACACCATGAGAGGGAAAATAGACTTTCATTTTAAAAACCTGTAAGCCTAACTTTAATGTTTCCCACGAAAAAATAATAGATAGAAATTAGACAAAACAACTGACAAAACTCAACCGCCCATTATTATTAATTTGACCTTAGAAAATGTTAACTGCATTGAAAGTGGAAAATTTCCTTTGCACCAGCATCAACATGATAATAAAAAACGATTCTAAGATTTGGATACAATCGTTCATTTAAAAACAAAAGACCTAACACCCTCGACTGGGCGATTACATTTTCAACACTTTCAGGATGTGATATATTCTTGAGGATAAGTTCTTTTTTGGGGAGAGGAGAAATAGAAGAAAGAGTTTATAGATCATCCAGCAACGGCAAAAGGTTGTGTTGTCTACTCCGAGTCGCTTTTCGGCTATAGACAAAGAAAATAAAAGTCGAAAGCCTGGCCACCATTTCCTGACAGAAAAGTGCGTTGTATTGCACACTGCAAGTTAAAACCAAGGTTGACTGTTTTCATTTGAAAATGGTATTTAACTAAGGCCAAATTTCTTATAACTATTTTCAATGAGGGTTTTAAAACGAAAAATATCAAAAAGACATTGGATCGCACGGTAAACATTGAAACATGAAAGCGAAACTGGATTTAAAGAGAAAGAAAATTGTTAAATGAGAGCGAATCAAACATGACAGCATTACCTGGGTGAAGCAGGAGAAAACAGCCAAGATCTTTCTTTCTCGCAGATCGCTAAATTTAATTCTCCCGACACAAAGGTTTTAAGTTTTGCTCAGTTTTGTTCCTATCGACAAACACCTGCATCGCCAATCAGCATAAAATAAGTACATTAGCATTAAAAATCTATTGACAGAAATGAATGCAAAGCAAATAGGTATTTTGTAAAGGAAAATAATACACAAGTTACAAATAATTTTCTCAGTTCGAGGTCCAGTCAAAATTAATCAACGTTTACAGATATTCTAAACACAAGGCAATAAAAGAAAATTATAAGGCACTGCGGGAGGTCAACACACTCCATTCTGGCGCGCTGTTGTTTCCTTAAACTGATTACAATTTTTTAAAAAAACTTCCTTGTATTTCTTGATGCCCTTATTTTAAAAATATATTCAGTACTTATTTTTGGAAAGTCGGTGTGAAAACTCAAGTCCGATAGAAAACAATATTAAAGGAAGATTATAATCAAAACTTTAAGCGATACATACCTTTTTCTCAGATATGAATGTTTCTAAATGAACTTGATATAAAAGATTTATAAACCGGGGTGGATTAAAGTGTCATGCACGGACCAAATAGCCTTTACCAATCAGTTACTGAATGAATAGTTTAAGAAACAGCCCTGTTGGAATTCAACGGAATAAATTTTACCTGGTGGAGATGGTGCAAAAGCCACAAATATTGATCACAAAACGAAAAGAAAAGCTTGTGCGGTTTGCAGTCAGACCAAACAACTGATTGCCTTCAGGATATTTTGGGTTTAATTAGCAAATACTACTCACAATACCACTGGAGACGTGGGACGGCTGGTCGCCACCCCTGGATCTCTGAGAACGCTTATTTGTATTGTCCTGCGACAATGGAACTGTCAAACACAACTTAATTTCCAGCCACAATGGGAACAAGACCATATAAATCATTTTCTTGAAATACTGGTTTTACACCAATATTATTGTATCACGGTGTGGCATAAAAGATAAACATCATCATCATGATCATCATCATCACCATCTCCTGATCGCTGTGCAAGGGCATATAGCCGGAGCATTCTTGAGGGGTATGAGAAATGCTCCCCCAGAAAATTTTGAATTTTTCAACCTCTAATATGGCATTTCCTGCATTTTGAAAGCACTTTTGATCAATCTGCCTAGCACTTTTAAGTGCGATTCAGCAAGCTAAAAATGGCCATTTTGTTAAAATCCAGGAGTTTTGCAACACCGGCAGTTTTCAGATTGACATGTGGAAAGGCTAGCAAACTTCAAAAAATAGCATAGAAAACAGAAAACTGACAGTACGAATAGTAAGTATGAAAGAAATTCAAATTTGAGCTCACTTAATACAGACTGCGACTGACAACAGATTAAGACATAGGTTGATAGATGGCATGTAAAGCTTCATTCTTTCACAAAGCCAGACTTTTGTTATTCCGATCTGCGGTTGATCAGGACACAGGACAAATTACTTCACATTGGGAATGTCCCGATGAGATCAGGTCAGTTGGACAGTCTGCCGTATGTGCCGATAACTTCTTCTAAATTATTATTATTATTATTATTATTATTATAAATTATTAGCTAAATAGTTCTCCAACTCAGTCAATAAGAACTAAAACAACTGAAAAAAAAACCAGTTCCCTGTAATTTTAGGACATTTCCTTAATGACAAAGTAAAGACAAAAAGTTCACAAACTACATGTATTCATGCAGCAAGGGGTCTAAAACAATTTACTTGGCCTAAAAAAAAATCAAGAAACACATTAACAATAGCGACTAGTTTAAATCAAAGCTATTTCAAAAGCTGATTTCTGAAAACCTACAAATTGCATAGCCAGACTCTTCAACATGATGCGTTTTGTGAAATAGAAACTAGTGAAAGGGAGAACAATGATGTGGTCCACCAGGGACCTTGGGTTGGCAGTCAGAGATCTAACCACCTACATGAACACCAACCATGCTAGCACTAAACTCATTTACTCAGCAAAAAATTCTAGGTGTACAGTGCAGAACATAAGCTCCCAGTCCTCCTTTGGTATTTGATACCTAAGTTGTACTTTTCCAGGCAGCTGAAATGAGGAAGGGAAGGGCTGAAATAAGATTGCAAACTCTCTAGGGGGAAGGGGGGGGGCAGAGGAGCAAGTCTCCCAGAAATTTTCCAATCTAATTTTTCTGATATATCTAAAACTCTGAACCAGGGATCGCATTACATTTTTACACAAAATAATTTTGAAAAATGCATTTTATGAACTTCATTGCATCCCTGGGATGCAGAGATGGCAGTTTGCTCATTACATCAGACTTTTATACTGAACTTGATTGTTTAAAAAAAACACTTCTGACTGTGCATCAATTTGCCAAAAGCAAAAGTGCCTATTCGTTCGATTACTCATTTCTCAATCAGCTCCTTTCAGAATAACAACAAGCAGGCAGCACGGGAAAGCCTGGACACAGGCTTTTCAAATAGCATGGCCGCCATTTTGGATGAGCTCCATGCAATGTGTTATGATATGTTTTTTTGCCCCAGCACATAATTGTATTTATTATTTAAATTAGATACAATTTATGGCAAACAATAGCAAGTCTGACTTCAACATCTGACAGGTAAAAGGAAACATTTAGAAACTGAAGTAAAGGCACTGCTAAAACCAGAAGGTACTGCTTGACCCAGACTCAAATCATACTCCATTGGCACTCTGCATTCCTGCAGGAATACATGTAACTCCAGGAATTTACCTGGCCACCAACTCAAGAGAACAAAAAAAAGGAATTGATAGTGTCAAGTCCTACATAAAGGCTGGAAAACCAAACTGTTTCACGATTGACACTGATTGTCAGAGAAGAAGGTTAATCATATGGGACTCACAAAAACATTTGGGACCCCAAAGCAACAGGACCGAGGGGTGCTGGGACTCACAGCAAAATTTCTAATGCTATCCCTTAAAGTTTTTGTCTGCTATTCTGAGTCAATAATAATTACTTGGCAATTTCAAGACTCTGATACTTTGTCAATTTATGACTAAAAGAGTGGGAGGGGAGGGGAGAGAGGGCGTAGTTTTCCCAGACCTTCCCAGGGGCGTACCCAGGGGGGGTTCCTGGGGTTCTGGAACCCCCCTTTTTTTCACTGTTTTTTATGCTTTTACTATGAGGTTTTGTCGAAACCTTATCTTGGTCAACTTAAATTTCGGCAATGTGGAACCCCCCCTTACAAAAATCCTGGGGATGCCCCTGCTTCCCCATCCATGGTGCCTTTCAAAATATTTTTTGAATGAACAGGACAACAATTCACTTACTTTTCAAAACATGATCAACTTCAGTTCTGTCAGGTGACCATGTGACATCCTCATGATTCACAATATACATGACGACTTCCCCGGTTTCACTCTTGACAGGTGCAATCACTACCGAGCAGATAAATTTGGTCCCTGCAGCAATATAAAAAATTTATATACTGTTACTTAAGTATTTTGATACTACCTGTAGTTCTGAAAATGAAAATTGACACAAACTCATGAAAATTAGATGTGTTATGACTATTTTGGCTACATGCTGATCCCAGCACCTGACCCACCTGCATGTAAATAAATATTGAAGATTAGAAAATCTGAAGATGAGTTCCAAGGAAAGATTATTGTTTATAACATTCACACTACCAGACTTGATTTTGACTGTAGTGTTGCAAAAACATAATTATATATTTTTATATTCCTTGCCAAGTTTCACTGAGAAAAACTATTTTATTTGTTACTTATTGTGCTGCACAACAAGGCTATGGAAAACCATGTCAACGATAAGCAAATTATGAAATAAAATGACTGTTGTTTTTAGAAGATTCATCAGACAAGGTTGCACTTAGAAACTGAAAAGTTAGTCTGAGGGCAACCCATACTTTAGCTACAAACTAATGTTGGTGGTATCTTCAGAGTAAACACAAATATTGATGCACATGTGATTGGCTTTATCTGTCCACATTTTAGCAAATGAATATAGTGCCTTATTTTGTCAATTAATGCCAGTATTAATAATTATATATATTTATGTTTCTTAGGCTAAGTACCAGTATCAACCGAATAATTAATAATGATAACAGTGTTTAAAACATAACTTCTTTAAGTGATATTGATCAAAGTTGGTTCCATTTGACCACAATTATATATCCTTGTAATCTTCTACATCCCTATTGAAATAATATTTTAAAAATTTTAACTTTGACTTAGTTTAGACCATGCTACATGTAATTTTAAGTGATTCTGTAAATTCTGTAAATGCATCAAGGCTATGCACATTGTACCCCTGAATACTGTTATAATTATTATTATTATTATTATTATACTAGTTATTATTATTATTGTTGTTGTCACTTGCAAAATCTTAAGCTGAGCTGATTGTTTGCACTAAAATAAATAAATTTGCCATTCTTTCTCCTAGTTCTGACACCATTTGATTGACTGCATGTACTTACTGTAAGCACCTTGGTTAAAGGTTAAGCAAACATGCTACGGAAAACTAAAACTGTCAATGCATGCAAAAGGTTTGCAACTTGCAACATCAAAAATGATGACAGGAAAGTTCGACCAGAATGCTTTGTGATAAAAATCTATTTCAAAAAGATCTGCAAGATTTTGGTGAATATGGTGAGTCAACATTTTCTTGAAAATCAAAAATCAAATTCAAGAACTTCAAAGACTTTAATTTACGGACAGTATGAACCCTTTATGAAATCTGTGACATGATGCATGTATGGTTCTTACATGGTGATATTGTGTGAATCAAGGAAGTATGTGATCCAGTTTATGGAAAGAATTGTGAAGGTAAAACACATGTTGACTTTTATAAATAACGTAAAATATTTTTAAATGGCATATATTCATTTGTGATGAAGAAAACTCATAGAAATTGAAGTGGTCCCTGTAAATTTTTGACAGGGCCAGTGCATATGCACTTTTCAAACTGGGCCAACAGCTCTTGACTGTTGCTAGCCAGAAGGGTCACTGACTCTCTCTAATTCAACTGCTGGTCATAGAGGCTGTGATCTGCAGATGACGTAACAGTTTTCAGTAGTAACATAGCTCTATTGTCTCTTATTGTGATCATTCAACAAAGCAGCTCTTTTGTATTTGATTGGTTATGTATTGTTTTAAGGTGTTGGTTATTGCTATCGCTATTGTTCAATTATACAATAATCGGAGAGCCACTTCAAGTAGCTGCTGGTCAATCCACAGTTTTCCCCAAGCTACACAGTCTTGTGTAGTAATCCTCAGTTCTCTTGTAGTTAGTTTCACTGCACAGCCAGGGTGAAGTATTTTTGCTTCATATTCTGGGTAAGGAGTTCTTTTAAACTTAAAGTCAAGCCCTGGATGATGCTACACAAAATTTTTAGCTATACACTGTACCATATAGTATGTCTTGAGACATACATCAAGAATCACTAAATTTAATACTATCAAATGATTGAAATAGACACTAGTACTGCCATCTACCAAAGCCACAATATCATGAATAAATATATTGTGAGCTGAGACGTTCATACTTTTAAGTGAATACAAATTGTCTAATTCACTTTTAGCTTGCATAGCCAGACAATAAATATACTGTTTTTCCCTAGACATTTGTAAATTTTGTACAGATTAGTTAATAATCTGAACAGACTGTGTGTTCTCAGCAAATTAAAACAAACAAAATTATTCAGACTGTCAAATTTGATTTGACTTTCATCCTTGTCCAAATTTTAAACAGTCCTCTGAATTATTTCCAAACTGGACTGCATGTAGTCTTATTACATATACTAATTAGGCACCAAAAGATTCATTAAATTAAGAAATCAATTTTTATCCCTAAATAACAATGAATCATTCTAATGTTGCCTCTTTGATCTCTTTCTGGTTTTGTGCATTAATTCTTAAACTTGTTTTAATGCAAACACACAGTGCAAAATAATGCGCATGAGCGAACCATTATTTGTAGGCAGTTATTTGCAGGTGATGCAATGGTCACTCAACCTATCAAAAGAAGATAATTTTTGAACTGAATGATAATATTTATTGAAATATACCACAACTTAAAATTATTCACTGGTCAACTAAATGACTTCAGTTGGTATTTTACTTCTAAAATCAATTTTTATGAAACCTTATTTACTCTCTTCATACTATTTGTTATGCCAAGTAAATGTAAAACATCAGCTAAACTGCAGAATACCTCGCCACTTGCTGCCATTTCTTATAACTTATTACTGCACATGTCATGTTCTTTAACAATATGCACGTAATAATTTCAAGAACAATAGTGGCGGGGTATTTTGCAAGTGTTCCAAAACATTTACAAACGGATACAATCAGAGCATTCGTACTAGGTTGTGAATGGTACTAGTAATAATCCTACCATATTTTCTGTAAGTTTGGTGTAAAACTACATTCCATTCTAATATAACAAGTTTAAAATTGCTCATGCCCAAGTGGCATGGTGCAAACTTAAGCCCATCACACACTAGCCGATTTTTTGTCGGGAGAGTGCCGATTTTTTATCGGGGTCAAATCTGTCTGGCTTTACAGCTCATTACACACTAGCCGATTTTTCGTCGCCGATTTTTTGTGGAACTTACTTACGCGCGTTAAAAAAATACACAAGAAGATTGGAGTACTATCATGAGTTTCCTTCCGAAAAATTGTCGGGAACTACCGCACACTAGCCGACAAGATCCGTCAGGACGTCTGAAAATCAAACATGTTTAAATTTTGACCGACAAACTCCGATTTTCGGTCGTGGCTTAGTCGGGAACCACCCCACACTAGCCGATTTTTTGTCGGCGACGAAAAATCGGCAGTCTCCCGACAAAAAATCGGCTGGTGATGGGCTTTGGGGTTTGTTCATTTGGTCCGCTTGGCAAGATCTCGGCTCGCGCTTGCCTTGTTCCTATTTGGCTTCTTTTCTGGCCGTCGCGTCTGATTAGGGGCTGGGCACGAGCTTTTTCTGCTACGTCACCGAGATGAAGATTTTCTAAACTCACACGACTTTAGGTTCAAGATGGCGGACTATAGTTTTATAATAGGGTTATTCATGGCTATTTATGGTTATCTATGGTTAGTGAGGGTTAAGATTGGAGTCAGGGTTTATTCTGTTTCGTAGAAAAGGGATAGAGTACAATAAAATTTTGGTTGTTGGCAGCGAATTAATTGAGTGGTTGGTGTAGTAGCAGTGCATGGTGACTCCGGTGTTCGAGGCTCCACGTTCGAGACTCATCGTGCACGCTTTTCTTCGGGTTTTTTTAACTTCTATTTTTGCTTGATTTTTTTTTAAGAATGAGTATCAGTTTTTATCTGTCCGCCATCTTGAACCTAAAGTCGTGTAAATTTAGAAAATCTCCACTGAGACCAGCGTCTGAGAGAGGAAGAGGCCTAGCGTCATATTAAAATGTCCGTGTGCTTGTATAGGGCCACCCGCCTTCTATTATGAATGGTTCAGGCCGCGACTTACTGGTATGCAAATGTTTAACTTTTCTATGGGAGGTTATCTATTTTCTACTCGTTTTGTGCAATACATCTTTCGTCTTTTCCACTTAGTTTAGTACTGTTTTAAAATGAAGGCCGTTGCATTTTGTGGCCAATGTGTCATTAATAACCTGGGCTGTTTTTGAGTTCGCAGAGTCAGCGACTCTTTATCAGCCTGTTAACTTTAGACTGTTTCTTAAGTTTCATGCTTTTTTTGCTTTTCTTTAGGTACAGAACTACGGATTAGCCGGGCAATACGATCCCCATTTCGACTTCTCCAGGGTATGAACGCAATTGATTTTTGTTCATGGTTTTGTGTTTAGATTTTAACTTTCTAAATGTTAACTTTGAAGGGATTTTCGACTTATACAATGCGCAAAAAATGTATTGTTTTGAACAGTTCCCTTTGGAATTATAAAAATTACAGAGTTTTTGCGACTTCCAAGAGGAGCATGATTATACTTTGTCGGGAGTTTACTGCTAGGAACCTTTAACTTCATTCCTCTCCGTGACACAGCATTTTGACAAATCTGGCTATTTTTTTAGAATGTTTTCCTGTGAATCAACTGTCACACTAGCCAATCAGAGTTTGTATGTTGCTACATCAGTTCTTTGCGTAAAATGACGTATCATATAGCAAATAATATAAACGGCTCCAGTGTAGTTTTTCTTTCCCTTCATATCGATAAAAGGGAAATTGAAAATAAAGAAATACCTCCGAGCAACGAGCGTACTACTGCAAACTCAGCACAGAGAAAAGAAAGGACAGATTAATATTAGAATTAGAAGGAAGTTGATTATAAATCAAATCTTTAAATAGCCAAATTTGACAAAATGTTGCGTCATGGAGATGATGCAAATGTTTTCAGAAATTTTCAATCTGTCTTGGCATCATTGATATTATTTCAGTCCATTAATTTTCTTTTTTGATCAGTGAGACGGAAAATGGAACTAAATTTAACTTGATCGCTTTTTCCTCAATTTTAACGTAGATTCTCTTTTATTTCCTGTAGGATTTAGAACATTCATCATTGGGACAAATGGGACTCGGAAACCGAATCGCTACACTATTAGTTTATGTAAGTTCGGGTAACGGAGTCTTTGTTTTCTATTCAGAAAGCAGGCTTTGCGTTTTAAAGAAAGAGAAAGGTTAGGAGTTGTTTTGGGCCAAGTTTTCAAAGGAAGTTTGCCCAAATATTTCGTAAAGTTTGTGTCGAACATAAAACTGATGATTTCAACAGCTAGTTCCTTTCTTACACAAACTGTATTTATCCAAACTATTTAATTAGGCAAAAATACCTTTAAAATAACATTAATAATAATAATAATAATAATAATAGCAATAGTAATAACAATAAAAAGAAGGAGGAGGAGGCGTAGGAGGAGAAGAACTTTGTTTCAGTGCCTAATTTTGATAGTTATTACACATTACTATTAAGGGACACTAAAATACATTTTAGTTTGCCAATACGATCAATACTAATATAAGCGTTTCAAAAATCGTCCTTAACTATAAAAATACAAATTCAATTAGCAATATAATAAAGGCCACTCCCATTTTTTATAAGAACCTTTCTTATGAAAACGTTGAGGCTGAGTAAGATGGTGGGAACCGCCTTTGAATGTATTTTTACAGACGCAATTCCATAAAATATCAAGAACACTTTTAAGAACATTTGAGGTTGAAAGCCCGAAAAACGTCAAGTACGTTTAACCTCAACCAAAACAATAGACGTTCTTCTAAGGAAAAAAGAGTACCTTTCATCTTGGATAAACCTTGTTTAAGAAAAGGGCAAAATCAAAGGGAAAAAATGGTTTCTAAAGAATATAAGGAAACTAGTAATGTACAAATCTTAGAAAGTAATAAACGGAAGAATATTTGCTTGACAAACAGAATTAACAGTTTGGGGTTATCTTACGTTTGCTAATAGGTTATCCTTCGTACCAACACCAAAATCAATTCAGCACCAACTGTATTCGGTTTCAATCGTACTTTAAATTAAACCATGTGCAATGTTGAAGCGTTAAGCTCGCATTCACTAGTTGTAACAACTGTTACTTTAGAGCGGTGTTTTGAGTTGGCGAGTAATGTAAAGATTGCAAAATCATACATTAACATCGAGTTTAGTGTCTTCATCATACCTGAGTGACCACTCTGTCCAAACATTTAACGTTGCAGATGTCGCAAGTTGAAGCCGGAGGTGCCACTGTGTTCCCGTATGTTGGGGCTCGGTTAACACCATCACAAGTGAGTAAACCTCATAAACGCATGTTTTGTATAAGTTTATTAGAACCCTAAATAACTGAAACGTTATAGGAGCAGGCGTACCTCAATCAGTCAGTAAGACTTCGGGGCGAGACGTCACGGTTCGATCCTCGGTGACTCGACATTCTTCCTGTTCCGAGTAGCTCGAGCTTTCAGGCTACTGTACACGTTAGAGTGGGACAAAACATAAAGATGTAGATTTAACTAACATAGGTAACCGTTCTAAAGAAAAAGGTATTTTCGAAAATCTGAAACTGTTGTTAAGTTATCGGGAGCAAAAGATTTCACTGGAAATAACTTTTACAGTCGCCTGCTATTTCTTTAAATTCGATTTCCCGAAACAACTTTTCGCACGAGTTAGGGCAATGAAAAAGGTTGCAACTCGATCAATTGTTGGGCTATCGCCATTACATTTGCCTTAGCGATAATGTAATAAATGAAGTTCAAAACTGTGACAGAAAAATTAGAAGTTCGATTTAGTATCTATTTGTGGGATCAGTTCTCCACTTAAGCACCTTTAAACCTTACCATTTTCTTGAATCAGCTCTAAAGTATCGATAATAATAATGATAATAATAATAATAATAATAATAATCAAGGACGTACGCAGTTAAGAATTGCCGACACAAAATTTGAGTGCAAACTGTGCTGAATTAAGAAGGGTGAAAACTGATGTCAGAAAGTAGAATCTGGGCGACTTTGGGACCTCATAAAGGGAAAAAGTCGAGTCGGAAACTACGATGGCCCAGAAGGCTCACAGTTCAATTTCAGTTTTTGACAGTTCAGTTTTAATTTTTGACATTTTAGTTTTAAGTCTGTCACAGAAACTAGAACTAAACTGTCAAATAATTAAAACTGAACTGTCAAAAAAACC
>JAOEHT020009647.1:0-14980 GCA_025448195.2 Parazoanthus atlanticus | reverse complement strand
TAAGTAAGTAAGTAAGTAAGTAGGTAAGTAAGTAAGTAAGTAAGTAAGTAGGTAAGTAAGTAAGTAAGTAAGTAAGTAGGTAAGTAAGTAAGTAAGTAAGTAAGTGAGTAAGTAAATACTTAGTAAGTAAATCAGTAAGTCAGTAAGTCACCGACTAAGTTGGTGAATCAGTAAGTAAATGCTCTCTTTCTATCCTAATAAATCAGATAGGAAAAATGAACATAAAATTTAAATTTATAAATCATTTATCGGATTAGTTTTTGGAAAGTGCTTTGACAATTGCTTTATGTATAAATACAATCCATTTTCGGAAAAAGAAATGTGGCCAGAAATGGTTTCTATTTGGTCTATTTGGCCTTCAGCTCTTTCGTAAAAATAACCGTTCGTTTGAAAAGCAGTTTCTTGTCAGCCTAAGTAAATTTTGAAAGATCAGTGATATCATTGCTATTGACCAACATTAAACGACCCTTTGGTGGATAACTGCTGAATGAGATGACCGATACATAAAAACGGAAGCAATTCTTGCATTCAAACTCACCGTCTAAGTGCCGGCGTGTAGCAGCTCTGACTAACTGTGCCTTCAGCCTTTCTTCTCAACATTTGTTATTTTGTTAGAGTTAATTGAAAACAACATGTGGGTTCCCTGTGGTAACTACGGTTATGCCAATATTGGAGCTATTTAGAATAGTTTCACAGCAGAATCCTGAACAGCAGTCAGCTATCGCTTGGTATCGCAACGTGTTTCTGTGGTTAAAAAAAACTCGGAACACTTAATCATTTCCGGGACGTTTCCGGTCGTTTCAGATATGATAATAATTTATTTATCGGGCCGGTATAGCTCATACATATATGCCCTATATTTATATTTTAAGTCATTAGATACAACTTTTTTTTAGAAACATACATGAAATGTACTGATCGCTTCACAGGCGGGAATATATGCCCCTGTCTATTTTTGATCTCCCTTTAAAGTAGTTACAGCGTTACGTTTGATAATCCGTTAATTGATTAGGACTGCACGCTTTCATTTTTTCAAGGTAAATGATAAAACGATTCTAACACCCATTCACAATGATAACTGAAAAACAATTTAAATTTGGATTTTCTAACTACATACAACCAAACAACTGTTATTTATATTATAATTTTTCGAAGCGTTGACTTTCCACTTAACCTTACTATGAAAATCATACCATATGAACTCTTGTTGGTCAAATGGCACACATTTGGCTTACTCACCGTCTTAAAACCAGATACGTTTTCCACTTTTAACTAAAAATAATTGCCAGAATGAACTTCAAATACCAAAAAATAACGCCTAATGTCGAAAGCGCTTTTCCTAAATTTTCAGAAATTACCGATATTGCTCTAAACATGCATTCAACCAACGGTGTTTTATTCGATCTTTTTTCCATACATAAATGAACAGAACTAATGTGAAGATTAAATATATCTCTTATATATGTATAGAGATGCTGATATTCTCACCCTGTCGTGAGTGGGACTTTCGGGACAAACAAGGCATGTTTAAAGCAGTAATGAGTCGGTTTGAGGCGCCAACTAAACTGAAGCTATACATAATTACCTCATTTGTGAGGCATGTTAAATTAATAAGATATAGACATTAGGCGCTGAATCCCATTAGAATATTGAGAACGTACTCTTTAATTTAGACCAGAAAATTGCAATAAGAATTTTTTTTAGCTGAAAATGATTATGTCCATCTCGACAATAGTTGTCGATTCTTTTGTGATTTTTAGGGAACCTAATTGGCGGTCGGCATTGAAACTAAAGCATCGTTTACACTACACCGGATAGCTTTTGTGCCGTTGCAAGAAATAAAAAACATAGCGGATAGACCTTCTATTTACACTTCAGACAATTTTTCTGGCACACTTTTCGTGCTGTTTCGAACGTGATATGTCGCTTATCGAATAGCCGGGTTTTGTGCTGCGAGAACTGTTCCTATTTACACTTCAACGTATAAACGACTTGTGTGTCGGCACGAAATGACGAAAGCTATCCGGTATAGCGTAAATGAGGCTTAGGAAAAAGATAAACGAGTGTTGATATTGTTGTGTATAGGCAATATCTGTAAGTAGTTTCAAATTGTTTTCACTTTGGATGTTAAGAATGTACGTATATATTGCACGGGTTGCGAGACTTTTTTCCAGTCCACAAACTCCACAAGTCACTGTGTCTGTGGAAGGAGCGGTACAATTTTGGCGGGAAATTTTCCCGCCCTTTTCCCGATGCAACTGACGACGCTGAACTGCCATGGCAGGACTCTCGTCTGTTGATTTAGCTTCAATTTTGCGATTTCTCATTAACTCCATACAACAAATAAGGTATTTACCACTGTTTTCATGGTGTTTTGTTGTTTGACTCCCACGAAGAAGAAATAATACACTGAACTTAACCCACTTGCTTAACAGAATGATATATAATATCACGGTTCTTTCTCGCCAAGTATTTAAACAGTTTCACCAATAAAATATTGGCTCCCGGATACGGTCCAATTTTTCGTTTAGCTGAACAGAGCTAGCTAAACTTGGCAAAATGAGCTTATTTTGGAGGTGGAAACTTTTTAGTTTGGCTTTAATGATAAACCATAAACATTTATAGACTGCTGCACCTTCACTGATAGACCACCAAGGTGCTACTAACAAATTAAATTCTAAACTGAATGTAAAAATTATTCTTGAAAAGTAGTGTCTTTAGTTGCTTTTTAAAAGCACCTGCTGTTTTAATGTTTCTAAATTATGCTGAATGGAGGGCCATTCCAAAGCGATGGGGAAGCCACTTGAAAGGCCCGCCATCTAAGGACTTTGAACAGTCCAAGAGTAGATTTCTTGAGTACGTTCTTGTAGAGGATTTAAGTCTAAGACTGCGGCAAGGTACAATGATTCATTAATGGTCATTAATGATTCTCTAAACTCTAAACTAAAAGATTCATCAGACACCCTTAATGAGAGTCCTATAATGGGGAACATTTTGACAGTTGACGGTTAAAATAGATTGGCTAATGACGGTTCAAGACGGTTACAATTTTAGGGTCTTTGACGCTTGACGTTTAATAAAAACCGATACATATTGCCGGTAACAAAAACTTTTTTGACGGTCAACCTTAAGACTTTGTTATGTGTTTTAATCAACAAGGGTTGATATGGTATGTTTTTCGCCGTAAAGTTGGGCCCGCGTAAAGCTGGCCGTTTCAAGCATTAGTTCTTCGTCAGAGCAGAGTGTCAACCGTCATTAAAGTGCTAGCCCTTCGTCAGAGCAGATCACTAGAGCGTTAGCCTTTCGTCAGAGAAAACTGTTAGAGCGTTAGCCCTTTGTCAGAGCAAATCATCAACCGTCATTAGCCAATTTTGGGCCATTTGGCAGTTGACGGTAGCTCTCATTATTACTCACTTTTACCATAATTAATGATTCCCTTAAATACACAAAGATTTATAGTTCCCGGCCAATTTTACAACTATAATTTAAGATTAACGATCCTGTTTCCACCCTTGAACATGTTACAAGATTTACTCAGCTATTCAGGTGGGGGTCACTGCATGTGCTTGTGCGATTCGCGCCGTAGGAAACATTTACACAGGTTGCTTCTACACAATGGCTTGAGACGCGCCCATATTTCTTGTTGTTTTCCAGCAGTTACTGCTATTCTTTTGGGATAAAGGGAAAATGTTGCTTCTTTTATTATTCACTTTTGAGCTCACGCTGGTCTACTGGTTAAAAGAGCTATGAAATCGATAAATCTGTTTGTTTGATTCTATTAGTCTGCACGGTGCACCATGCATGTAGTCTTAAATCTGGTACACAGGTTACAGGAAGACTCTTAGTTTTCGTACCGTGGAAAAAAATATGTTGCTGCGGTTTCAACATTAACTGAATTTACTGCTCATTCGCTCTTCAGAAGTATCCATGGCCAAAATAAACCGCGTTACAGTCTGAACCAGTAGTTTTGCGGATCACAGGGAGGTTTAAAATAGTTCGTTAGAATTTAATGTACGTACCATGAAGGATATTTTAAAACTGTTACTTTTCCAACGAGCTCAATATTTTGAAAGTATTTCTGGAACTTAAAGGAATATTGCTTGATATAAAAATAATACCGCTAGAGAATAGATCTTTTTGTTCTTGACGGCAATATCAGCCCTCCGCCTGCTTTCCATACAAAGCTATAATTAGATACAAAACTATTTTCTATAAACTCTTCGCCTCGCGGAAACTATATTCTTCATAAAACTATCCGAAACAATACATCCCACGTAAGCACGTTGCCCCTTCAAAACGTGTTTAGAAATGCTAGCAATTCCCAATTTCCTTTTGCAAAGTTTTCACACAGTGCAAACCACCAGAGATTTGATTTTTAATCGGGTTTAATGATATTACCACCAGTGGAGAGGCCCGTCAGTACAAGGTTGCGCATATTGTACCCCGCTATTCGTCTCTCAAGCATCGGAAGGAAATCAGGACTTAATTAATGGAACTTTCGTCCAAGTATTGAAGTAAAGAAATGTGCTCAGTGCGATTACGAGACATCAGTGTTTGGGTTATATTGTGATTGTTGAGAAGCATATGACGCTAGCTATATAAAACCAGGCCGCAAGAATTTGACTGACACAGATTGAATTAAACTGACTGAGGTCGTGAGGAGAATCTTGATCGCAACAAAATCAAAAAGGTCAGTAAAACAGACTTGAATATACAAACTATGCTTTTATTATCTATATAAACGTTTACTCATGCACAGCGAAACTCGTGGGTCCTTGTGCCATTCGGTACTGAAGATAGACTGGCCCTTAATCTACAGAAATTAAAGCTTTTGTCGAACAAAAAAAGCGACTTGTTAAGTAGTTTTACTGACGTAATGGTTATAATGACACTCTATAGCAAAGGACAATGTGTTATTTTAGATGGATTTCAAGCAAATGCAGTCACTAGGAACTGGAATCTACACTCTCTTGAATTTTAATTGTTAGTCATACAACCTTACTTTTCCTGGTCTTTGTTCTTTGTTCGGGCTTGAGAGTTTGGCACTAATCAGTGCGGAAGGGGCTCACAACTTTGTAGTGCTGGAGTTGCTAGCACTTCTAACAAGGTTTGAATTAATTGTTTTGGCTTGTAAATCACTTAAAATCATATAAGGCTATGGCCACCGCAAGTGCATTGTGCTTGGGACGATCTATTTTTCAGCTTATTTCCCAAGAGCATTTGGGAAGTATATATTCAATGCTTCAAATGGCACTTTTCGCAATAATGAAGATATAAAACGAGAGGGATTAGTCGAAGCTTTCTGTGGATCATCAGAAGCTGGTCTTCTGTGGTGTGGTGTGGCGCAGTATTTTAGATCTCTCTAGCAAGACCCAGAACTGGTGTTTGTGGCTTGCGCAGAGAAACTGGTTTTACACAAAAAAGTAAGTTTTTTTTGAGGCTGTGCAGTATTTCTAGGAACGAACATGTATAGATAAGCATTAATAAGGTTTGATCCCATTTACGTAGATACGTACAGACTGCAAATCCGATAAGACCGCATGCAGAATGGTTTTTAAATGGAATAAAACATCAAACTTTTTGCAAGAATTTTTCGGAAATGCTTTGTTATATCGGTGCAGTGACACTAACATAAACTCCATTCACAGTTTCGTAGATCGCATTAGAATTATTTAAAAATCTGTGGAACTGGAAACGCATTTGCTTCTTTATGCCCTCCTCCACTGAAAAGCTGTAGCTATAGTAGTTAATCTCAAATTCTATTTATAAGCACTTTTAGTTGTTAAACCAGTTAGTTCGCAGTACGAATGGCCGTTAACTTTCGACTTTCTCCATTTTTGGACTTGAACTCTGAACTCTAATTCTAAGTACTTTTTGCTTGTGCATATCATAGATATGGTAGCTTCATGTTGAAAGAATCAAAAGCCCGTTAAACTGCGCATTTTTTTTGACCCGGTACAGCTATAGCTTCAGTACCAAAAGACATTTTGATCAATCTCTAAATTGCAAATGAGTATCGACTATTTGAACTTGTTCGCTCGCTCTTAATAAGGATCAAAAACTAAGGAAATGACGCTCTAAAGTTGCCCATTGACCAAGCTATAACTGAGTTTGGAAGTCGGATATTTTGATATCGTATCCGACCACATGATTATTTATCTTTAAGGGTGGGCGTGGGAGCAATAGATTTGCCATATAGATCCTTCCTTCCGCAGTTGTGGTACAAAATATTAGCTTTGCGGAAGACTTTATAAACTTATATTTAACTTTGATTTATCGAGCTGCTATATTTATTTCTATACATAACCATTCTGTGTGTCGCTAATTGTTCTCAGTAAAACTATTTTAAGATTATCAACTATAGAGTTAATACAGAATTCGTAGTATCAGAGAGGTCGTTTTGCAAACAAGTTGCCGGTTAATTCCGATTGAAACTGATTAACAACTTGTAAGTAATAACATACGAAACAATTTACACCTACTTAGAACGACAACCCATACGTTACAGCGTTATTAGGAAAAACAGAACTGTTGATGGCTTAATTTGGTTTCACGCCGTTGTGACTACGAGGTGATATTTTGCGATAACGGTCTGTTTGAATATTTTCTGACTGTGCCAGTCCTTTTATTAGAGCGAGTTTTCGTTCTATCAATCAAAGGCAAAGTCAACAATTTGTGTGTGTGCTCTCTAGCCATACAAGGTTGCTGTTATTGTGTAAAACACTGACAATTCTCCATTAAATCAACTTTGCTTGATAAAATCTAATCTTGAGATGACAACCGAACCGTCTGATCAGAAATTTGTGAAACTTGAAATTGTTCCTGTTATTTCCTCAACCACTTATCCATCATTGACTTTGACCCAAAAGGAGCGAAAAGTGCCACCTTAACATTGCGACGACTAATCATTCTAATTAACGCAGCCTATTAAGTTTTTTTATTGAGATCTTCGGCAGCAGACCTTGCCATTGTTTTAGCAAGGAGTTTGGCAGCTTGGACAATAGCAGTCGAAATAAAAACCACTCGCAAAGTTTTGTTTTCTTTCGAAGCCCTCCTCGTGCGTAGCCATTAAGCCGTAAAATGCAAATAACAGGATATGAATGCTTGAAGTTGCCACAACACTCCATGCAGACCATGGTTGGATCAGGTGCTCAGTTCAAGCGAATCAGGACTTTTGCGGGAATCGAGAGAATCGATGCAGTTATTTCAGTACAGTTAAACCGTGGTGAGTTGAATATTTTTATGAGGTCTGAAGTATATTTTGAAGAACGCGATTACAAGTTCATTTGCAGCTTACACGGAGTCAAAAATAATTTCCCGCTCTGACTTAATACACTTACTCGAACTTTACAATTTTTTTTTCTTTTTGCGAAAAATATGTATCACAGAAATGCATTAATTAGGCCGCAGGATTAAATCGTTTTGGATGTAATATAATTTATGACTGTTTTTTTGCTTTGTAAAGCAAATTGAGTAGGCAAACGGATTAGGCGGTACAATAAGTGTTTATGTTGAGGTCGAGAAGGAAACTGCCAGTAATTTGTAGTATTTACAAAAAGCGAAATCTTTATTTCGATAGAAATACGTCGGACGAGTTGGTAGTTGAAGTGACACAACGAATCCGCGATAAGGTCGAGAAGGGCAGGCGCGATTAAACTGAAGGAAACGACCTCGACTCTATTTGCTTGCCCCAAATGCAAACAACCGATGATAAATCTCGAAGAATATTTTAAACAGCCCCGGTAACAGACTGTCTTTATTATTTGACTTTCACTGTAATTGTACGCAGCCCTTTCAAAATGAATTGAAGTTGTTCGGCTTAGCAAAGTTGATGTGTCATCGGGGTGTACGCTCTTGATTTTGTGGGAACCGTCCAGTTTGTCGCTGGCTGCGCTTGGAGTAGAAAGAGACAGCCGAAAGCGCTGTCAACTTCAGTTTAACTTTTGCGATGTTCCGTGCTCTTATGTTTAGACAGCTTCCGAATTCCCTCTGACAGTCTTCCTAAGAGATGGCTAAAAAATAATGCTAAGTTACTCAATTACGTTTTAAACAGTATTAGTACTCTGACTAGTCCAGCCATTGTGGCGTCCTATATCAGATCTTGCTCTTAATAATGAACATTACCAGGAACGTACACTTTGTATGTAGGACTTTCGAAATGAATTGCAGTTGTACGTCTCGTACCTCTGTATTTCTGACCACTGAAACGTGCAGTGAACTCTTTCATAACTTTTGCGATGGTCATGTGGTCTCATATTTAGACAGCTTCCGATTTCCTTTATCAATTTAGATAAGAGCTGTCTAAGTTATTATTAATAGGTAAGAGTTATCTAAGTTATTCTGGCGTTAGACGCAAAATTTCATATAACGGTTATAAATTATATTTTTTTCTTACCTATACTAACGTTTGCTCAGTAACTGTGCTCACATAGTGGGTGGCTCCTCCTAAAATGGTCTGCACTGATTGGTCTAGAGTTTAATCAGTTTAATGAAGCGGCCGAAACCAATTGCAGAATTCCACACGTTTATAAGGTTTCCTACTGACGACCAGTTACTCAGATTTGCTTTTTATTTCAGCAACATCATAGTTGTCTGTACAGTTTTAATCTGAAATAATAATGTTGAGTGTTTTTCGTGGTACTTGTTCGGTAATTGTATATGTATAAGATTTTCTTCCATGTAAAACATTTTGAAAACTATACTTCAAAGTCCCGGCGGAGCAAGAGTGTTATGAAATTCGATGGAGAAAATTATTCATCGGTTACATAAAAATAACACTTACCAAATCCCAATGTAATTATGTTAGATCTTGCTTTATGGGAATGCGTTCACTTGGTTACTGATAATTTTCTTCTCTTTCGTTTTTAGCAGATAACAACATGATCACAGAAGTATTAGGAGTGGCCCTCGTGCTCTTCGCCCTTCTGGTCGCCTACACACTGGTATCACACTACACCGATGATCCAAGACTTCCTCCGGGGCCTATCCCTCTGCCCCTAATTGGGAACATGCTCCAAATGGGCCCGAAGCCTCATATCGGATTAACGAAGCTCGCCCAAAAATATGGGAAGATCTTTCGGCTCCAAGTCGGCGTCCATCGTATTGTGGTGATCAACAATATCGAAGTGGCGCGAGAGGCACTTGTCAGAAAAGCGAATGATTTTGCAGGTCGACCTCTGCTTTACACCGCTAACTTGATCTCCCGAGGCGGCAAAGACATCGCCTTTGCAGATTTTGGCCCAACATGGAAGGAGCAGCGTAAGATTGCTCACTCAGCCCTGAGAATGTTTGGTAGTGGAGTGAAACCAATCGAGGAGAAAACATGCAAAGAAGTTGATGAGTTGATCAAGAGGTTTGCAGCGACTGAGGGGAAAGGGCTAAACCCCAAAGACGATGTAATCCTGGCCGTTCTGAATGTGATCTGTTCTTTTGTGTTTGGCAAACGTTATGAAATGGACGACCCCGAATTCGAAACCATTATGAGATATAACGAACAGTTCGTGAAGGGCTTTCGCGCAGGAAGTCTCATTGATTTCTTTCCCTGGCTGCGACACTTTCCAAACAAAGGGTTGGATATGATAAAGCAAGCTATCAAAGACAGAGACGTCGTGTTGCAGAAAAAATACAATGAACACATAGAGACCTACCAAGACGGGGTAACAAGGGACCTGACAGACGCACTTCTGAAAGTCCTTAGAGAAGCACAGCAAGAGAACCCCAAGATAAAGTGCACCTTCACTGAAGACCATGTACTGATGACGCTATTTGACGTCTTTAGCGCCGGAACGGAGACGACTTCTTCCTGTATTCTGTGGGCAATAATATTTTTTGTCATGAATCCGCAAGTGCAGGAGAAAGTACACAAAGAGCTTGATGCAGTGATTGGCGCAGAACGAATGCCTCAGCTTGACGACCGCGAAAATCTGCCATATTTGGAAGCCACCATTGCTGAGATTCTGCGCTATAGCTCACTCGTGCCACTCCTCTTTCCGCACTCGACCACAGCAGACACAAACTTGAGCGGCTACTTCATACCGAAGGACACTGTGATTATGTGCAATGTCTGGTCGATGCACCGCGATCAGAAGCAGTGGAATTCACCGTTCAAGTTTGATCCAACAAGATTTCTAAATTCAGAAGGGAAATATGTATGTCCAGCGACACTCAGCTACATGCCTTTTGGCGCCGGGAGGAGAGTTTGTCTGGCAGAGTCTTTGGGGAAGATTCAGCTTTTTCTGTTCATCTCGCGCTTGATTCATGTCTTCAGATTTAGCGTGCCAGAAGGTGGAACTGTGCCAGATCTCGAGGGAGTATTTGGCGCCAGCTTAACCCCCAAACCGTTCAAGATAAGCATTACAAAGCGGCACTGAGACTTGGTGTTAGATAGACGGTAAACTAAACGCTTAGACGAAGGGTCCGGCATCCTTTGCGAAACTTTCGGTAGGAAAAGATTGTCGTTTAAAATCGAGCTCGATAGCAAGCTACCGAGAGTACTGATTCTTCTAAACAAACTTTAACTTAAGTTTATTTATCAATGTTGGATTAGAGTGGGTAAGTTATTTTTTCGATTGACTTGACATAACTGAACAAAGTACAAAGGGTGCCGGACATCCAATCTAGGCCTTTTAGTTTAAAATTGCAACGAGAAGCATTATGCTGTTACCGATAAACACAGTTTGCTTCGAGAACATGACCATGTGTTTGTCATTTGAAATGGTATTGTTCTTAATTAGGGTTGACAAGTCTCTCATAAACGGTTTTGGTGCCAGGTATATGTTCTTAGTGTCAGTAGAAACCCTAAAACAGTTTCTATTGTTGTTTTATTTTACCGAGGCATGACTGTAAATTTGTTAGTAAGTTCAGTTAGTTTTAAGAAGACATCTTCATCTCTCGGATACTGGCTGCCGTTCTAAACAAAGCCAGAAAAAACCCGTTGGCCTTGATGGCTTAACTATATCGGTGACAGTGAATTGGAGGTACTGGACAAAAAAACTCTTGTACATAAAATACGTAATTTAATTTAATTTATATAATATTTGCGTTATACAACTCTTTTCTAACTGTAGCAGTTTGAAAGAGAAAGCACACAAAAAGGACATGTTTCAATTTTGCCATTGAAAGGAATGACAATCAGTTTTCCAAAAGGGCAACCAACATCTAAACTGAAAGGATGTTAAAACTGCAATATTACTTTCCTAACTTATTGATAGCAATAAAGTTAAAGATTTTACATTTTCATCTCCAGCAATTATCAATATAACAAAAATTTCAAAAAAAGTTGTAAACACAAATTAAACGCTTAAAGACAACTAAATATTTATTAGAACAAGTGGAGATAATTTGGTTTTGTTAACAGGCGCTGGCGCAAGTTAGTATTTATTGAAATCTGTTAGGTCAATTCGTTCGTTTTTCAGAGAAGTTAGGTCGTGTTTTATTACTGATAATCTTAAGGCTAGTTAGACATTTAACGCGACATACGACAACAGACTTGCGAATAGTTGTAATGTTTCCCGGCCGTGCCCATTTTGATTTCTCCCAAACTTTTTCCAGTGTTTAGGAAAACTGTTCCGAAAGAGAAACAAAGTGTTACTGTATTGCTTCTGTACACTGTTGTACGAGGGAAAAAAGCGATGCCAATTTTGTCGAGTTCTCCTAGGGCTTCTCATACACTTGGTTCTTTATATTTCTATTTCCAAGTTATTGAGATTTTTGATTTTACAAATAGCATTCAAAAATTTAATCATAAAGATAACAAGTCTACGAAAATATTCGGTAGAACCAACCTAAATATTTGGACAATAGAGCAGACATGCCCTAAACTACCAATTTCATTCAAAGGTTTCTTAGTGCATTGTAGTTGTTTAGCTTTTTCTGTGCTATTTTCTCCATTAGCATATATAGAAGTAAATTTCCCGAGAGTGTGAGGATTACCGGCTAGCTATCTGAAAAAGAAATATTCTTAGCTCAGTAAAAAGAATTCAATGCCAGTTCCTCGAACGCCTGCCAAAATTGACCAAACACTCGTTTGTTCTGTTCTTGTCATAGCATGTGTCTGGCCAAAACTTTCTATAAAATGTATTAAAAGTATAACACGCCCATGCCATTTAAATGGAAGTTCTAATAATCGTTGCCTAAGCAATTAATACCATTACAATTAGAAAAATTATTGAAATTGAGGTTTTGGGCAGTGACTGCCATTATATATTATCGGCGCATTCAGTGGTATATCACGATCCAGTGATATAAACGCCTGTTTATGGCGTTTCTTCTGTTTTGTTGTTGCAGTAGTTCAACTTTGACATGACAAACAAACAAACTAATTATTCCACACTCTTCGCTGTTTTTGTTTAGAAGAACTTGCTCTGCTGTTCAAGTTGAATCAAATTTATGGAACTGAGCAGGCGAAAAAGCCTTACGATTTGTCAGTCAGTTTTAAAATAAAATCATAATAAGCTATTCGGCTGCTGTAAATATATTTATCAATTTTTCATATGGTTATACTTATTACTAGACAAAAGAATAAAGTGATCTATAGTGTAGCAATTAATATATTCATTGCATTGTACTTGAAAAGCGTCTGAAGCAATACTTGTATTTATAAACTGAAGACAAAGACATTTTGATCAATTTTCTGGGAGAGTGACGTTGTATTTGAAACGTTGATGCACTAGAGTTACGTTGTTAGTGTATATTAATATTATTACTATGTTGTTTCAATTTACATGTTAATTTACAGTTGAGCAACGACGTATTTAAAGCACTGCTTACAGTAACCTTATCAGTGCTAACAGGAGAATATTCAATGATAGCCAAATAAATATATTTATAAACAAACAAAACAATGTGTGCATGTGCTTTTGTGCTTCCCGTTGATGAAACTATAAAGTACAAACGCTGTCGTTACAGGAAATATATGCAGCAAATGACAAAATGATGAGAATGGATAGTTGAATTGTCAAAAGTCAGTTGGGGTTTAGACTACAAAACAGTCAATTTCTTGTCAAAATATCAAGTTTTTGTGAGGGAGAAAAGACGCATCTCTCTAGATATTGACCTCCTCTTTCCCTGGATCTCTCTTTCACTAACTGGCCACACGTCAGAAACTCCCAATTTTCAGACTCTTGGCACCAAAAGAAAGAATTTTTTAACAGTCTAAATTTTTGTTAAGCTGGTCAAGATAGTCCTCTGTAAATATAGGTCCATTTTTTTTGTTTCTGCGCTTGGAATAAAGGATAGAAACTCGCAGTGGCGTAGCTACCTCTAGGCGAAAAGGCATTTGCTTACACAAATTTCTGGCAAAAAAGAAATCTTCATCTCCACTGGATGAAGTGAAGATAGGCAGAGAGGTAAAAAGGCCTGTCTACACAAAATTCCTAGCAAGAACAATCTTCTTGTCTGCACTTGGAAGTGTCCCTGGCTACGCCACTGACTCGGCAATCATTAATAATCCTTTAATAATTAATAATCCTTTCACTCTGAGGAGTGTCAAATGATAAGTTACTTTTAAAATTCTCATCACTCGTCTTCCTATTAACTCTGACCTGCTTCATTTTTAAACATCAAAGTTTCAAATAATAGGAAAATTCTCAACTTTTGAATTTTGAGAAACTATTAACACTAAACACTTCTACTCTTCAAGACGATCATAATGAATGGTCACAGTATGGTATTTCCACTGCTGGTTCAAAAGTTCGGAAATTTTTAGTTTTTATAAGATCGTCTTAAGCAGATAAAGGGTTATTAGAGAGCTTGGAGTACATATTCAATTCCCCTGTTCTCACAACTAGTCATCTAATCTTATACCGATATTGTAAGGAGAAGATAAAAACTGGGAGTGAAAGGGTTTTAAAATACCCTCGCTCAGGCCGATGTGGGTGTGGCTATCGGGACAGGAACAGATGTGGCTGTTGAAGCTGCCGATGTGGTGTTAATCAAGGTATTTTTTGACAGTCAGTAAAATATGTTATTGAGCTCATTTCATTTGATTGAGTTAAGGTTCTTTTTTTGCTCTCCTGCATGTGCACTTCTCCGCTTTACTATTTTCCTGTTCTCTCCTCAGTTGTTTACGCTTTTCAGGTTGTTTTGTTTTGTATTTATGTTTCATTTTGTCATTCGTTGTGTTGCCTCGCGCTTTGATAACTGCGCTGCCCTAGAATACCTGCGTTATCTTGTACCTATCTGCTCTTCTCTTCGCTGTGTCTGTGCTCTTAACACTTCCTGTTGAATTCGCCACTGAAATAGGACTGTAACAAAGAAATGTATGCTTCAAATGTAAATTTTGCATGAAAGAACAATACACAATCAGACTCCTGTTCGAAGTGCGATGTGATTGGGACAACAAATTTTTACAACGTGTTATGCAAGAACCAGTGTTTCAGTCAACGAAAGTTACGAGAGAACCGTACATAAATCTCTGACTCTACCTCGGTGTCTAACTAATCTCTGACTAACGTCAGACTGGGTTCACTAGTGGTGAAGGGCAATGAATTGCCCCAACCATGGGTTTACCTCAGTGTATTAAAGAACCTCACGACTGACGTCACAGTGTTCCCTGAGAGAAATGCACAAATGTCACAGTTTGAGCAATGATGGCTTGTTCTATGGATACGGTGCATACTTACACTCATACTCTACAAAATTTACTTCAATTATGGAAGATGATTTGACGTCATTAGAGTACTGACGTCTGGTTGACGTCAGGTATATTGTCCTGAAATGTTTAATTTAACTCCCATAACTAAAGTAACTTTTCCAATCTATGAGTAGAAGAGTGCAACTTATCAATAATGTGGGGGCGATTTATTGCTCTTCACCATTGGTGACGTCAGACTGGGTGACGTCAGTCGTGAGTTCTTACACCGAGGTAGAGCCGTTTTCCTAACGTACATTTGTTGAAACTTTAATAAAGTTAATAATTGGCCGTTCACTTCTTGCCGAGTGTTGAAGAACAATACCGTAAACGAGCCGATTTCTCTTTTGT
>JAOEHT020009537.1:0-14980 GCA_025448195.2 Parazoanthus atlanticus | reverse complement strand
CGCTTTCTCGCCGTTAGCTTTCCTCACTTTTATCGTCAAGCAGTTACGAGGAAACGTGCGAACTTGTGCGTCATCGGAGTTTGCGTTTATTGCTTTGTATTCTCTCTGCTACAGTTTGCTGAGGTAGATTTAGGTCTTTGGGAGACAGTGGATCTTTATTTACACACTGTGTTCCCAATAATGTTAGTGATTGTGACATACGTTGTTATTTACTTAGTTTTACGAAGACAAAGGAACAAGTTTCAAACCGTCAGCGATAAAATAGACGGGGACGATGGGAGATGCAACCAAAAGCGTTGTAGGAATCAAACGCACAAACAAAAGAATGAACGACAAGTTGTTTACACGGCCTTTATTATAACTTTACTTTTAATCCTTGCTTTTCTACCCTATACCATTATGATTATTGCAGCATCAAGTTGTAAAAACTGTGTCTCAAAGGAATGGTATACTGTCCTCAGTAGAGTCGCATTACCATTCGTGTTTAGCAACTCAGCTGCCAATCCCTTTGTGTATGTGTTGCGCATGCGTGATCTTCGAAGGTCAATTAAGATGACACTGGGCTGTTCACTGGGAAACAAAAACACTGTTGCAATTGAACGTCGAGAAAGAAACACTGAAGAAGGCAATAATTCATCAGAGATTGTTACTAATCAGTCCAACTAAAGAAACACTGGAGAAGGCAATAATTCATCAGAGATTGATTGCTTATTAGTCCAACTAAAGAAACACTGGAGAGGGAAATGATTCAAGATATTGAAATTTTCTTGAAAGTAACTTTCGCAAACAAATCCAGCAAAGCATTCCAGCTATTCACTACAAATCAGGTTTAAGTTAATCATGATTCAAATAACTTTGAAAGGCATCAGTTGTATAAAGACTGGTTTAAATCCCAGATAATTGACGGTCATTGTCTATGTCACACTTAATCGCATTTAATTTTCGAAGGTCAATTAAGATGACATTGGGCTGGTCACTGGGAAACAAAAACACTGTTGTAGTTGAAGGTCTAGAAAGAAACACTGTAGAAGGTAATAATTCATCTGAGATTGTTACTAATCAGTCCAACTATAGAAACATTAGTACTGGAAAGGGCAATAGATTATCAGAGATTGTTACTTATCAGTCCAACTATAGAGACACCGGAGAGGGCAATAAATCATCAGAGATTGTTACTAATGAATCCAACTAAAGGAACACTGTAGAAGGTAATACTTTATCAGAGATTGTTACTAATCAGTCCAACTATAAAAAATGATTCATAAAATGATTCATCAGAGATTGTTACTAATGGTGGTAAATTAAAGGAACACCAGAGAGGACAATGATTCATCAGAGATTCTTACTAATCAGTCGAACTATTAAAAAAAACTAGTATTGGATGTGGCAGTAGATAATCAGAGATTGTTACTAATCAGTCCAACTAAAGAAACACTGGAGAGGGAAATGGTTCATCAGAGATTGTTACTAATGGCAGACAAATTAAAGAAACACCGGAGAGGACAATGATTCATCAGAGATTGTCACTGATCAACTAAACTAAAGAAACACTGGAGTGGGAAATGATTCATCTGTTCAGAGATATTTGTTACTAATCAGTCTAACTAAAGAAACACTGGAGAAGGAAATGATTCATCAGAGAATATTATACTAATTTTTGCAGACAAATCCAATAGAGCGTTCAAGCTATTAACTCCAAATCAGATTAAATTCATCATGATTCAAAGTATTGTAGAAAGACTGGCTTAATTCTCAGATAACCAACGGCCTTTGTCTATACTCACATTTAAACCCACATGGGCAGGGGCGGATCTAGGAAAAATGGTGACCGTTTTCCAAAACAACGAGAACCTAAGACGCAAGCTCCTAGAGGTCCGGGAAATGTTTTGAATTTTAACTCCATAAAGTCCCCTTTACTGGCTCTCTGAGTCAGTTAGACAAAATATTTGCCAGGTCCATTCTCCTGAATACTTGCGAATCGGTTGATTATTTCATCGAAGTCAATTTCCATGCTGTAGTAGATATGTAGCAAGGCAAGACCTGCAAAACTCGTTTGTGACATGGTCAGCTTCGCAAGTATGTTTTCAGTCGTCTCAAAGCTGACACATTTCTCTGATCGATTTCCGTAAAACGGTGGAAACCAGTGTCTAAAGCAAAAAAATGAAAAAAGAAGAAAATGAAAAAGCACAAGCAGACAGATAATAGCTAGAGTTCGTACTTTTCCTGGAATCCCTGGAGTTTTTGGAATTTAACTTTGTCCTTGAAAACTGCTGGAAGTTTAGACTAACCCCTGGAGAATTCCTGGAAACGTAAAATGAAGTTCTTAAACTTTTGAAACCATTTTTTTGATTTGATGTTTTATTTTAAGTAACTGCAGCTGAGCAAACTTGCTGTATATTTCTATTTGCTGTAATTTGAAACATCTGGAAAAATTGCAAAAAAATTTCCTGGAATATGGTAGATTTTCATTTTCGCGAAGTTGTATAACCCCTGTACTAACGTGACAAATCTTGAACGGCTCATAAGTCCGTCACATAGTTTTGTGTTTCAACAATCAAGCCTCAACTTTCGAGAAATTCGTTTTTGTTTCGAATTGAGAGGATAACGTTACGTTGTCATGTAAAGCTGACGTTGTTCTGAATTCGAAATGTCTTTTTGATTAAAAACAAAAACGACAAATCTTAAAGTGTGTGTGTGTGTGTGTGTGTGTGTGTGTGTGTGTGTGTGTTGTACAGGTGCTTTTTGGCTTATTTTGATGTCTCTTCAATCCTATATGTCAGTTAATGCGCCGTTATGGCTGCCACGTTTTTAAGCATAGCTTTACTAATAAATCGTATCCCCGATCTGTTGTTAGAACAAACATGGCTTCTCCTGCATCTATCTTCCTCCTCAGAGAGATCCGTTTATGACGGATCTGCGTGGATGTGGAACAAAACCCGAGACCATCTGACATTCCCCAAGAACCGGAGTTCCTTAGACATTTCTAAACGCCAGCTCAAGGCGTGGCTTTTTAACAAGGAATTTCGAATTCCTTAGTTTTGAACTATTTTAACCAATTTTAGCATTTAATTTTATTCATAATATTCACTATTTCAATTTATGTATTATCTAAATCAGCTTTAGCTTGATATATTATACTTATGTAAACCACAATGAACGCTCGGAAGATGCGACCATTATCTAATTAAGCCCGAGCAGTGCCTTCTTCAAAAATTATGCCTGTTTGCTCGAATTATGCCAAAATTGTGCTACAACAATGAACCAATGCGTGGACACCCACTTTCAAACAACTGGAAGCTGGATCAAAGGGGAGCCTTTTTAAATGCTCCAAAAACTAGCCATTTTCATTCTCAATTCCTCAAACTCAATACACATGACAACGAGTCCCTTCTCAAAAATCAACTTAGATATAGATAATCAGAATTTAAACTACAAAATACAAGATAATCACTGTTATGGAATTTGTTAAACAAACTTTCCAACAAAAATCAATATTGCTACATTTATAATTATGAGTTTAAGCCATACTTAAAGAACCCTGCAATGAGTTTCCTCTCTCACGACGGAAGGCTCCGAACGTCAATACCTGCAAGAGCCAGTTGAAGACTCATTCATTCAGGAAAGTCTATTTTCAACTTCCTTGCTTTTGGCTTATTTCGTAAATTTCTGAATTTTCAAAACTAGTTGTTTCAGAATTGGAAAGTTGTATATAATAGATGTAAATAAGTAAGATTTTTTATCATTAGTTCTGTATAGTATAGTAACTGAGCGCTGTGAAAAATTAGTGTAACAGCGCTATAGAAATTTTATCACTATTCTATAATTACGCATGAAAAAAACGTGCGGAAATCAAATTCAACCAAGCACAGCTTGATGTATTGAAACATAAACTATTGTTTAGGTTTTGAAAATGGCTGAGACTGAGAAACCGATGTTTGTACTGGAATTTCGAAGTTTTTATAAGATACCGAGATTCTGGCAATTGTGGAGATTCAGCGATGACGCAATAAAAGCATCTTGCCAATTTTTCTATAGTGAAAACTACACCCTCTTTCGACAAATTGCCAATGCCACTTTACTATATTTGGTTTAATTTCTTCATTATTGCGCTAAAAGAAGATTTAACCATGTGGAACCTAAGACACAATTTCACCTGCAGAAAGTTGTAGACTGTTAAAACTGTTTCGGAAAAGAAACCACTCTTCCGAACCGAAAACACCTTCCAAAAGTTTGCTAACTTTAATCTAATTTAGGTGAAACTCTAAAAAACATAAGAACCCCAAAGGGCATACAGTGAATTTTTAGCAGAAATCCTTTTTTAGTATAAGTTTTGCGACAAAAACAACAACAACAACAACAACAACAACAATAATAATTATAATTATAATTATAATAATAAAAATAATCATTACATTAATAACAATAATATTAACAGTAATAATAATAAGAAGGAGAAGAAGAAGAAGAAGAAGAAGAAGAAGAAGAAGAAGAGTTATTAATATAATAAGAATGGTATAATTGTGATGGGGAATCTTAGCATGTGTAGAGTAATTTCACAAGCAGTCAGAGGCTTGGAATCACCTGTTGTTCCTTAATTAGTACTGGAAACGAGCAGCATTTACAAGAATGAAAACTGGAAATGAAGCTGTTGTAACAACTGCCTATTAAGTGACTGTGTGGTTTCGTTTACGCACTGTTGGTCAGTGTAAGCAACGCTTTTTTGGTATCCCAAATATTTTTGAAAACGGCTGATGGTGCATCATGATGTGAGTATAATGTAGAAATAACACAAGCGATGTTAGTTTTCCACGCGTTTTCCGAACATGAAAAATTAAATTGATGGATAACTCGCATAAATCTGCCTATAAAATGGCAGTAAAACTGGTGATAAAACATGAATATTCCCAACTGTCGATAATGCAGGTAAAACTCGACACAAGCGGTGTTATTTTGAGGGGTTACTTTTCCGGGCGTTTTCCGAATTGGAAAATTAGTGGATAACTCTCATCAACCTGCCTGTAAAGAAACAGTGAAACTGGTGATAAAACATGAATATTCCTAACTGTGGATAATGCAGGTAAAACACGACACAAGCGGGGTTATTTTGAGAGGTTACGTTTCCACGCGGTTTCCCAACTGGAAAATTAGTGGATAACTCTCATCAATCTGCCTGTAAAGAAGCAGTAAAACTGGTGGTAAAACATGAAAATTCCCAACTCTGGATAATGCAGGTAAAACGCGACACAAGCGGGGTTATTTTGAGGGGTTACTTTTCCACGCGTTTTACATATATGGTAATGCCAAGGTAATACGGGAGGGAAAATGTATAGGAAAAAAGGTGTTTTCCCCTGGGGCAAAACGCAGGGAAAACGTAAGGTTAAATTTGAGATTATCCTTGCATTCTCGCAAGGGGATTACAAGATATTTTACGGTCGGTAAGATTGTAGTAAAATGCTAGTAAAAGGAAAGGTAAAATTCAAAATTATCCGGAAACAGTAAAACGCTAATCTGGAATTTTGCTTGAACTTTTCAAAATTACTTTCATCCATTTCCAAATCACATAACCCTGACACAGCAAACAAAAACCGAAGAACAACAAACAAAATAGAACCGAAAAAGATTTAATTAATCCAAAACATTGAAGTGTAACAATTTCTATTTCAAGATACAGTATTCTTCAGAATTTCAATGATATCAATTTTTAAGCAACAATTTTGGAAATTATCAATGCTTGAATGTCATTATGAAGCCATTATCAAGGTTACCGAGGTAACACAAGTCCTTACAAAACAAATACTTAGAAAATGGAGTTTTCTTTATTGTTGTACGTAGTGTTTCCACCTTGCCAAATCGAACTTAAACAAAGGGCCATATTAATCGGAAAGAGATTTAATTCTCGTACAAATCCTTTCTTTGGAATACTTACTTCGATGATGTAAGTTGTAATTCATTATAAATACTCGAAGAAACTGCATTAAGCTCGGAGGGTTGTATAACAGTTCACTGCAAGCAGGTACCCGATTTTACAAATATGTCAAAATACCATTACAGCCTCAACTACATTAAAATAACAATAAAAGCACATTAGCACCAAATTGTCTGTTAGTTGACAATAAGGAAATATTGATCATAAGTTGACGTCAGTTTGTCTCATTTTCACCATAACATCTGCCAAACCCAGAACCGGTTATTGGCACACTGTCATGTGTACTATAAGGCCAACCTCACTTATTTTCTGTTTGACTTCGTTTTTGATCGTCAAATAGGGTCGGTCTGTTGGTGTAAAAAAAAAGAAAAACATTTTGCAGACTGTAAAAATACTTGAGCTTGATATCAAAACAACTAGTAATTATAAATATAAAATAAGAAAATATTTTATGTATCTTTGTCTCACAATTCAATAATGGGAACGTCATAGAAAAAACTTTAAACGAAATAACAAGAAATGCAACAGAGATTATACTTAAATTAGCTACCATTCATCTTGAAGTTATCACAATTTTGTCTGAGCAAGTCTTCGTTATTTTTCTGTCACCTTCCCAAGGTCTCCCATACGTATGGTCCCAGATATTTGTGAACATAAGTGAATCAGACAAGTGTCCTTTGTGTCCTGATTGCAGAAAAACTACAGATCTTACTGTTCATCGCTTGTACTTTTGCAATGGACTTTTGGCGTCTCTTTCAAAGTGGTATATATATGACTTTGAACCTTTACCACATAACGTAACCAGAACAGAATTATTATACGGAAATATTCGAATAAATAAAATTGGTATTACCTTAAATCACATCATCTTCATAGTTGAGCATCACTATCGTAACGTTATCAAAACCACTTATCTAAATTTCTCAGTTTTCATCTCACTGCTTTAGAATGCAATAAATACGTAAAAATATATTGTTACACCTCTCACGCTAAAGAAGACATTATTAACAAATGGAAAAATATTAAATTAATTAGATGCTTGGTAGGCGATCTTCGATAAAACTGAGATTTAAGCAGATCTGCTAAAACGTTTTAAACACGACTAAAAGTTTTGAAAATAGCTAATGAGTCGTCAAAATTCTAAATTGTCGGCTGCTGCTACAGTCTTCATCAGAGAAATGCGGCAAGATGCAAGATAGAAAAAGAAAGCCTTACTGTAACAAACAACTCAACATTGTAATTATCCAATACTTTGAAAATAGCTGTAACAAGATAATTTGTTGCGAATAGAACAGAAGGGAAAACAGTTAACTCTAAAAATATGATACAAAATAATAGCAAGCTGAATGAGTGAAATACATGCAAATAGAAACGGAGGTTGAGAATTGTAATATTCAGCAGTTGTTCTCCCTCACACTGACGTCCTCGTTTGCTTGATTATATGTTTAGACTTGACCTCGCCGTTTGTTTGGCCACACCCACTTATTTTTCTGTTTACCGTTGTCCAACCCGACCCGCCCAAACTTGAAGATTTGCAGCAAAAAAAAAGAATAAAAGTAAATTGTGAGAGAAAAGCAATTTAGCATCTAATATCCATTTATGGTTTTCATCGGTCATTTATCGGTGCCATTTCTGAGAACTCGTCCCTGAGTCGAAATATTAATGTTTTTATTTGAGGTGAATTTTACAATTATCAAGCTCGACTAGTTTCACCGTTTGCAAATTTATTTAGTCACATTTCCAAGTCATCTTTTTCAGTTGAAACCAACCATTTAATCTCTTTTATCACAAACTTGCACGTATAGGTTTTACTTTCGCCTACGTTAGCAGTATTTAAGACATATCCAGAATTTTGTTTTGGTTTATTGCACCGCCCGACCGACCCTATTTGACGATCAGAAAAGATGGCAAACAGAAAATAAGTGAGGATGGCCTTAGTACACATGGCAGTCTGCCAATAACCGGTTCCGGGTTTGGCAGATGTTATGGTGAAAGTGAGACAAACTGACGTCAACTAATGATCAATATCCGCCTATTGTCAACTAACAGACAATTTGGTGCTAATGCCTTTTTTATTTGTTCTTGATGTAGCTGAGGCTATGCTCTATTATATATTTGTGAAATCGGGTACCTTCTTGCAGTCAACTGTTATACAATCCTCCGAGCTCAATGCAGTTTCTTCGAGTATTTAAAGCTGATTACAACCTACATCATCGAAGAAGTATTCCAAAGAAAGGATTTCATACGAGAATTAAACCTCTTTCCGATTTTTTCTGCCGGTCGTTGGTTTTAGCTCACTTTGGCAAGGTTGCTCTGAATATGAACATACATCGGACTGTGTTAAAAGCCAAAGACAGCCAACATGAAATTGTGCTATGTGTTCATGTTTTCAAAATTTGTTTTTGCGAATACTAATTCGACTATTAATATTTATAGAGCAAGTTGTATGATACACAAAAAAAATCCTTGTGCCCTAAATTGAGTTTTAAATAATAAAAAAATCCTTACGACAAAAGAAAATATATCTTTAAAAAGTGCAAATACCGCGCCTTTTGCGTTGAAGTTTGATTTCTGTATATGAAACAATCGGCAATGCATGTCGGTTTGTCTGTGGGATTTAAAACGGAAAAAAATTCTACCATTCTATAAAACAAATTTATTCCACACTGTTGCATATATAATTAATGTTCCTTTTGGTGCAACCAGTTAAAAATTTAGCAATAGCTTTTAGATGTTCCGTTTACTTTATTTGTTTGTGTCAGTAACGAAATCATACGTCTCCCTCCATCAAGATGCGAATTTGCGAATCTTACATTCAAATTAATCCTATTTTGAGCTATGCGGAATGATTTGCAAATATAAAAAGAAGATTGAATTCAATCGCATTAATTAAAAGTGGCTTGTCTATAAACATCTCCAAACGAACACATTAAGAGTATGTGGTCTGAAATCCTAAATAAAGTTAAAAACTTCGCTCTGAGCCAAAAAACCGTTCGTATTTTTCAAAAAAGAAAGTATCCTTTGAAGAACATAGAACTAGCCCCGGTTGCTCGAGGATAAAGCTTAACGTTATCCCGTGGTTAAATTGCTTCGTACCAGGTTTGTTTATTACACAATATATATGTTTTGGGTTTGTAGCTTAATGGCTTCATTCGCACCTGTACTTGTGATTCCATTATCTGAGTATCCCCGGAATACTATACTTTAATCCGCTTACTAGTTTGCTATTAGTATAATGTTTTATCTGATGTATTTGTTGTGACTAATGGAGCCAAAATGAAACCCAATTCAAATCAGCTGTTCAACCGTGCACCTGCAGACACTTCCCCTCGTTTTGAATACTTTTCCGGTTAGTCTACCAAACGAGTGTAACTGGAAGGTGGGTCGTTGACATGTAATGCTCTGTTTTCTTCAAATCCAAAGTAACTTACTCACACATGGTTTAAACGTAACAAAAAATTAGCAAAGTTATTGTTGAAGAACTTTTCGTAATAGTGTTTTGCAAAAAATATCGAAGAATGGATGGCGATCTGCACCAAGTGACTTGCATCGCGACATCAATTTTAACTGTTGTGCTTGTTGCTGTTACAACGGTGTCCAATGGTTTTCTTCTTTATGTGCTTTATAAGGATCCGCTTAAACGTTTCACAAAACCCGTCACAACTTTCATGAAGGCTGTTGCCATCATGGACTTCCTTACTGGGGCTCTGTGTGGTCCAACTCAAGCGAGATTTGAAATCCGCTGTGCGCTGAAGATGAAAACGGAGACAGAATTTGAGTTGAGGGGATTCACTGCGATTGTTGGTTTCTTCACCGTTAACAGCGTCACTCTGTTGATTTTAGCAATGTCGATGGAGCGTTTTCTCGCCGTTAGCTTTCCCCACTTTTATCGTCAAGCAGTTACGAGGAGACGTGCGAACTTGTGCGTCATCGGAGTTTGCGTTCATTGCTTTGTATTTTCTCTGCTACAGTTGGCTGAGGTAGATTTAAGTCTTTGGGAAACAGTGGACCTCTACTTACACACTGTGTTTCCCATTTTATCAGTGATTGTGACATATATAGCCATTTGCTTAATTTTACGAAGGCAAAGGAACAAGTTTCAAACCGTCAGCGATAAAATAGACGGGGACGATGGGAGACTCAACCAAAAGCGTTGTAGAAATCAAATTCACAAACGGAAGAGTGAACAACAAATTGTTTACACGGCCTTTATTATAACCCTACTTTTAGTTCTTACATTTCTACCTTATACCATTGTGATGATTGCAGCAGCAAACTGTAAAAACTGTATCTCAAAGGAATGGTTTACTCTCCTTAGTAGAGTCGCGATACCGTTTACGTTCACCAACTCGGCTGCAAATCCTTTCGTGTACGTGTTGCGCATGCGTGATCTTTGAAGGTCGATTAAGATGACATTGGGCTGTTCACTGGGAAACAAAAACACTGTTGCAGTTGAACGCCCAAGAAGAAACACTGGAGAAGGCAATAATTCATCAGAGATTGTTACTAATCAGTCCAACTATAGGAACACTGGAGAGGGAAATGATGCATCAGAGATTGTTACTAATTAGTCCAACTATAGGAACACTGGAGAGGGAAATGATGCATCAGAGACTGTTACTAATCAGTGCAACTATAGAAACATTGGTGAGAGCAATAATTCATCAGACATTGTTACTAATTAGTCCAACTAAAGAAACACTGGAGAGGGAAATGATTCAAAATAAAGAAATTTCTTTGAAAGTAACTTTCGCAAACAAATCTAATAGAGTATTCCAACTATTCACTACAGATCAGGTTTAAGTTCGTCATATGTTCATCAATATCACATTTAAACTTTCGAGAGTACATAGGGAGACCTTGGAATGCAATATCAAAACCAAAATTATAATAAAACATTTACCAGGGTTCGCACTCCTCCTGAAATTCCTGGAATTCTTGGAATTTGGCTTTCTTCTTGAAAACCAGGAAGTTTAGACTGACTCCTGGAGAACTACTGAAAAATTGAAATGAAATTTGTTAACTTTTTATAACCATCGGGATTTTTGAAATGAAATGAAATTAGTGAACCTTTTATAACTATCGGGATTTTTTTCATTTGATAATTTATTGTAATAATTACCTGGCAGCTGATCAAAACCTGCCGTCTTTGAAAATACTCCTGGAAGAACTTAAACATATTCCTGGAATATCGCGGATTTTCAATATGGTAAAGGTGTATTATGAACCCTGTAATAAGGTGACAAATCTTGAACGGCTCAACAGTCAATTTCTCAATCTTAAAGTGTCAAAAATCAAGCTTTGATTTCGAGAGATTTGTTTTGTTTCCAATTGAAAGGATCACATTACCTTGTCATGTAAAGTTGAAGTTACTCTAAATTCAAAATTTTTGTTGGCTCCTTTATTGTAAGAACAACCAATTCACTAATATACCTTATCGCCTGATCTGTTTTTGGAACAAACATGGCTACTCCTGCTTTTCTCTCCACATCAGAGAGATCTTATGACCAGCATGGATGTGGAACAGAACCCGGGGCCTTCTGACATCTCAGAAGAACTGGAGTTCCTTAAACAGTTTAAAACGCCAGTTCAGGACGTAGGCTTTTAACAAAGTATTTCCTTAGTTTTTAACTGTTTTAACCAATTTTAGCGTTTGTTTTTTATATTTATAATTTTCACAATTTTTGGCTATATATTATCTAAATCGCTTTAGTTTAACATATTATACTTACTAACTAATCAGAGGTTTCGAGGCACATCCACAGGGACTGCCCTGGGCACAAAGTCAACACAGAGGTCCTCGATCGCGATGACGGTCGGATTGAGCGGGGCATCAAAGAGGTGATCTACATCAGTATCAACAAGCCGAATCTGAATAAGGGTGGGGGCTGGTATCTACTACCCCACGTATGGGACAATCTCTTATGGTCACGTGGCCCAAAAAGGCCGTGCTTTGGAGTGGTTTGACGACTAGCTATCTAACAGACATCAATCCTTAATGGCTAATGGTCATATTTCAGATTCCCTGTCTGTGACTTCAGATGTCCCCCAGGGATCAGTATTGGGACCGTCACTATTTACGATGTTCGTGAACGATCTCTCGTCTTGTATAACTCACAGCAAAATCGTCGTGTATGCTGATGATACAGCCCTGTTTTAGGCCAACAAAGATGTGAAGACAATCGAATACACACTCCAAAAGACCTTCAGGCCTTGAATTCTTGGTTCACGGACAACAATCTTATAGTCAATTGCACCAAAACCATTATCATGGTCTTTGGTACTAGTCAACGCCTGGCGCGATCTTCCAAGCCCTCCTTGTCATTATCAGGAACTTGGGCTTAACCATAGACGCTAGATTGAATTGGTATGATCATATTGAGTCTGTAGCAGCTAATGCCTCTCGTAGGCTTAGTATTTTGAGAAGAATTAGGAAATATATCAGCACTAATGTTTGTAAACAACTTCACGGTTCCTTAATTCAACCTTTATATGAATACTGTGATGTCATATGGCCCAATGCTGACAAAACTAGTTTAGAACAACTTGTAAGACTCCAGAAACGTGGGGCTCGTTTGATTCTTAAAAGAGAAGTTAGGGAAAGTAGCTCGGAAACTTTATTTAAGGAACTAGGTTGGATTCCTTTAACTGAAAGGTGCATGTTTAACTGTTTTTCGTTGCCTTAATGGTTTTTGCCCATCTTACTTAAGTAAATTATCGTATCTTAATTCTGAAGTACATAATCATAATACTAGAGGATGCACTAATATCCATTTATGTAAAATATCATAGATCTTTTTCTTTTTCAGTTTCCAAACTTTTTAATGATTTAAATCTTACCGTAAAATGCTCCAAATCTGTGAGCAGTTTCGCCACCAATTATTAGTTACATCACAGTTAGGGTTTAGAGCTGATTAGGTCTTAAGGTTTATATTAATCATAGAATTATTTATGTATAAGTGTGTATGTGTGTGCGTTTGTTCAGTTTATGGGATTCGATATATATATATGTATATATATTATATATAAGTATCTTGTAAACCTTAGATTTTATCATTTCATATTTTTTATCAATACCTAGTATTGTAAGGTTTAGGCACAGCTTCAGTGTAAATAAGTGAAAACTTTCTAAATTCTGTGGGAAATAAAGTTATTATTATTATTATTATTATTATTATTATTATTATTATTATAAAAACCCGTGGTCTCAAAGTATGACTGACAACGCAATCCGTAAGTTAGGTGTGATCAAGGCTCGAGTACTAGCCGAAAGCTTGCCGTTAGCTTCAAATATTATTGGACAGTGCAAAAAAAAAAGTATTTAAAACTCAATCAGAATGACTTCATATGTGTAGCTCAACTTGCGTCAACGAATATTATACTTACGTAAAGCACTATGAACTCTCGGAATATGTGAAAGTGCGATTTTTATCTAAATATGGCCGAGCAGTGCTTTCTTGAAAATTCATACTTGGTTTCTTAAATTATGCCAAAATTATTCTAAAACAATTTATGAAAGGCCAACGCAATCCTGCAAATATATCCTGTATCTGTTCGTACAATCCCGCTGTTACACCTCAAACCAACTGTATTTTTTATTCCAAATTAACTGTCACTCGATTCGTTAGAGTGCCGCGTAATGCATTGACCCCGCGACTCGTTAAAGTTTAAGATGGGATCTTATTATATGGCAAATATACTTCGCGCGTTGTGATTGGTTCTTTAGCAGTCTGGAACCCCCGTAATGCCCACGGGCTTTACGGATTATTGTTAATGGCCTGCGCGCGCGTATAACCGGAGGTGTTGTTGTCGTTTTTAGAAAAAATGCCATATAATAAAATACTTACTAACATCGAACGTTCGGTCTTTACGGAAAATATTAAACTTCGCGATCGGCCTTGAGACATTAAGTTTGATATTTCCCGTACAGACCTCACTCTCGGTTAATTAGTAGTTAATATTAAGTTCCCATTATAAAATAAAGCAGATATAACGAGCGTTCTGATTGATTGGCTGGGTTGACGTTTCTAAATCGCGATAGCGGCACGCAAGCTACGTCACAATATGACCTATTGATTTTACAGTTTCGAAAATGGACGATTTTCCCAAGCTTTTGTTTCAATAGTAACTTTTATAAGAATTTAAGATTAAGAGCGGCAACGTGCCTGGGGCATGCCAATTTGCATGTGAAAGGCGGGAAATTAGCAACTATTGACGATGCGTCGCCGTCGTCGTCTGTTCATTTTGCACTTGAAAGAAGAAACAGAAGTGCGAAGAAACAAAACTGATCAGCAGAGGAAATATGGAATATATTAAACTTAAAGGGTGAAGAGAAAGAAGCTTGAATTGGATCAATAAATCTGTTGGATCAGTCGCTGCACCGAAATCAGCTTTGAGGAAGTCGTTCTAAACACTAAAACAGTTGAAGTTGATGAAACAGACAGAAGGCATGCAAAATCTAAGTTCATATGCTAGTCTTAATTGCTCAAACAGCAAATTGGATTACCTTTGATGCTCTTGCAATTGTTGAAGAAGAAATGCTAGTTTCCGATTTAAATCAAGCATCTTGAAGTAAGACTTCATCTGAAAATTTAAACTGACTACTTTATTGAAAATGTTGTTGGCTGTGATTGATAAGTACATGTAATAAAACTTGAAATTTGCTTGCTTTTTCTCACGTTTGTTTATTTGACTTATTTTTATAAAAGAAACAGAAGACTCGTCCACTTGCTATGTTGAGTTATAGAAGCACTCGGGAATTTGTAACTGTACTCCGTCGAGAAGTGCCCATATACTTTTATCGTGTACTTACAATTTAACTCAATACATAGCGCGCAACCTTGTTTTCTATTTTCTATATTTTCAAATACGTTAATCTGAAAAGCGTATAATGGAAACTTAATATGATCCAATCTTAACGGCAGTAAACGCATTATACTGCCCTCCAACGAATCGGCGTGACAGTCAATTTTGGATTGTACGAACAGATTCATGATGTACCGTAAAACCGCGAAAAGAAGCCCAGTGGGCTTAATCTCGAGAAAAAGCCCACCC
>JAOEHT020009428.1:0-14981 GCA_025448195.2 Parazoanthus atlanticus | reverse complement strand
GGTCTGACCGCTGACAGACTTAACTGTACTAAAAGGAGGTGTGCTTGGTGGGTGTTTAGTCAAAGAGGGTAGTTGTGACCATAGTGTTTCACTAATGCCTGTAACGGCTGCGCCTGTATCAACTAAGAAAGTGAGTTCCTTATCATATAGTCTGCCTGGTATGGATAAGTTACTAGTGGATCCCGAGAAAAAGATAGCGCAGTGATCAGGAGACAGGTCCTGCAGCGAATTGTTAATATCACTGGTCAGGGACACGGTGTGGTCACTGCGGTCCAAGGTCTTGATCAGCGGTTCGCCGCTGTCGTTAGTCAAGACACAAGGCATGTTGTTGCTATGTTGGGGTTCCCTAGCTGAGTCTGTGATACCTAATCCCTTGGTCAGCGGTTGACCACTGTTATTACCCAAGGTCTTTCCTTCTATAGTTGAAGTGGTGGCATGTTTGTGTGTAATGGAAGTAACATTTATTGAGTCTAGCCTTACAGTTTGTGTCTCAGGTTGCTGAATTCGATACTCGCCATTGGTTGAAATTATATCCGGAGTGTGACAAGAACTGTCTACTTTTAACTCCAAATCGCTGTTTGTTTTCATGCTTTCCTGCGTTTCCCTTACGTTTATTAATTGCGAAGTGCATAGAGGCCATGCACTATGATTGTCACAATCTGGTACTATATTTGTCAACAATGTTGTGTTATCAGTGGTAAAATTACTCCTAGTCCCTTCTGTTCTTGTAAACCAAGTAAGCCCCTGGCTGCGGCATTTCATCAAAGACTTTCTATAAAGGGCTATCACTAAATAAAATAAAATAAAATAAAAATATATAACTAAAGGTACCACTGTGTTCGTGTGCTTTTGCAACACTACTTTTGACTGACGCTTAACACAATTTTTTAATCTTGTCCAAAAGGGAGCCTTAACCTTTTCCCCTTCATTGGTGGGTTCTCGTGTTTTATTTGACTTAACATCTTCTGTATGGTCTATTGCCATCTCTTTTATCTGAGCTATTTCATGTTCTTTTATTTGATCTGTGTCATCTTCAATTTGCTCATTCAGTGTAATATTTCTAGTAGCGTCTCTGTTTTTAGTTTTACTCAGTGTATCGATTTCTAATCCTAACATCGGCGGGTCAATACCGTTTGAAATAGGGTCTGTATTTAACAAAGACCCTGAAGGTCCTTTAACCATGGCTTTTACTGTAAAATTGTTACTTCCATTAGTGACATCTAAATGTGTATGCGTCTCAGCGTGAACAGAATTAAATTCACTGTGTTTGCGGACACTGGTGTTGTTGGCATCAGTGCTAGTTTCACCAATAGGTTCGTCAGTCCTAGCGGTAATAATTCTAACGCATGGAAAATTCTCTGGGATTGTTAAAACTTTTAGTGGCTCAATCGCGAAAGCAGAAAAATATTCGTCAGTGGTATTGTCAAAACAATCAGTTTGCTCAAATTCTACTGAATTAATTTCTGGAAAACGTGCAAAGATGTCAATGAAATCGCTGGTGTTCTGTGCTAAATTATCGTTTGGTAAATCGTCATTGTGTATTAAGTGTGTTGCACAATCAAGTTCTGAATCAATATGTTGAGCCTGTTCAATTGTTTCTTTAGTATCAGATAAGTGTGAGTTAGCCATATCATCACAAATGTTTATTTTAGGAGTCGAGATTTGTGACTCAATTTGCATATTACGCTTGTGAGCATTATTTGAGCATTCAATCTCGGTTTGTGTATTTTGGTTCTCTCCTCTATCTAATGTATTCATACTGCTAGGCAAAATATCGTGTGTTTGCGCAAAAGTGACATGTTTGACAGGTTTGAGTTCTTTTTGGTGAATTTGAGAAATACAAGTATTTTCCTGCGGTTCTAAATCTAAATTATACTCCGGGCTCCTAGATTGGGGAGTCCCTGTCCCTAAACTGTTCGGGAATACAATTTCAGGCGTATAACTTATAGTGTTAATCTCGGCAAAATGTGTCTCGTTAGTTGGTGAGTTAGTAGTTGTCTCACGTTGGATATGTTCAGGTCCGAATGGTTGTGTCCTAATGTTTGTGTTTTCAATCTGGTGGCCCCCATAACTTTCCCGTAAGTTGGAAGGCCCCCTTAGTTTAAACGTTCGTTTCGGTTTTGGGATTGTCCGAATTGAGACGATCTGGCCGAAAAGCCCCGCTGCTGATCCCTATTTCCCTGTTGGGGAATTCGAGGGTCCCTTTGATTTCGAAAATTATCGTTATGCCAGCACGATCGTGCGCTGTGTCCAACCTTATGACATCGGTCACAAAAAATTCTCCCGTCCGTGGTCCTAGTAGAACGTCCCAAATCACCGCGTTGATTATAAGAAAACCTATCCCTCGAAAACTGGGGGGGTTGGTGGTTGTATGAGCGAGAATTCCCTGATCGGTTACCGTAGCTAATAACCCCACGTCTATGTAGACGTTCGACAGCGTTTTGAATAGCGTTTTCAAAGTCCTGTTGATTGTGCCGTTTGTCCTGGTCAGTATAATTGGGAGTTCTGTTATGATATTGATTACGCGAAGTATCCCTCGGCGAAGGGGGAGGGGGTGCTGGTGAGGAGTTTGCCCCAGTGTTGTGAAATGCGGCAATGTCGGGTTTGCCTTCTAGAGCAGATAGGCGGTCAGTTATGGTGTTCTGTTTAGTGAGGAGTGCGTGGATGGCGTTAATGGTTAAGTCGTTAGCAATATCGGTAGCTTCGTGTAACGTGGCAGCAGATTCGGCTTCACTTAGGGATTTTGGACTTTGTAAAATTGTGTAGCGTCTTAGGGATGGTAAAAGCCCAGAAATGAAATACTGTAATTGTTCTGACTCGGGAATCGCTAAATGTTTGAAATAAGTTCTCGATTTGGAAGCGTAATCTGCCACAGTTTCAGTGGACTGTTGTTTGTGCTGAGAAAATTTTTGTCGTACAGCCCACTTTCGTGCCTCTGAGTTAAAGTGGCCAAGCATTAGGGCCTTTAATTCTGCGTATGTAGTGAAACTTGTTTTATCTAAGCCATCATACCAAGACCTAGCATTATCTACTAACAACATAGGTAAAGCCGACAATTGGCGGTCCTCTTTCCATCGGCAGAAATTTGCATAGTATTCAAAATCTTGTAAAAATGCGTGTATGTCATCGTTCTTGCCGGAAAATTTCCTAGGTTTAAAGGCGTTTGTCCCACTATTGTTATTAGTGTTAGTGTCTTCTAACTGTTGAGTAATTGCGGCTAAGCTTAAATTACTCGTCTGATTTGATTCGGTGAAAATATCCCGTAAATCGCCTACTGATTGCGTAACTAAATCTCGTAATTCTTGTTTTAGTGCTGAAAGGTCGTCCGTTGTAGCCATGTTTTGGGCTACTGTGTTTGATGTGGAAGCGTCCGTCGGAGGTTGAGTAGAAATTATTTTAGTCTTTACGGTCTTAGAACCCTGATTAGAGACGGTTTTAGTCAAACAACCCTTACACTTATCCTTCCCGTGGTTGTTAGTTGCCAGGGTTGATTTCCCGTTGCGTAAAATCAGTTTTGAACGGTTTGGTCAACCCAACAAAAGAAATGTTTCGTACGATCGTGCTTGAAAATTCTGAATAGTTACAAGGAGGAAATCACTAATCCTATTTGAGCGAATTAGGACGCAACTGAGCTGGAGAAATTGGTCGTAACTACTAAACTAGTCTATTCTAAGGAGAAAATTCCTAGCGTCTGCTGAAAAGAGCTAATATTTGAGTCTATTGTTTGCGCTATTGAAAAGAGAACTGACAATGGAGCACGATAAAACAGATTAGAAGGAACGCAACTTGACTAAGGAACAAATTGATTTGGGTGACATAAATCGTAGGATCGGTGATTTTCAACGTACCAAGTGCAGAGTTACTTGGCGCAAGAACTATCCTTATGAAAAATAAAAACAAGACAAAATAAACGGAATTTCCTATTCGACAGTAAAGCGGCTGCTCACCCGCGATCAGGCAGAAAAGAAAACTGGCCTATCAGCGTCGATCAAATAGAAGGATGACAGTCACTTGCGCGGTTGAACCGGAGAAATTACTATTTTGTTCTCGTTTTGTGTGTGAGCGAGATATACGTAATTATTAGTATATTAGTATATTAGGTTTGTGTCTTAAACAAGCCTGAGTGATGTTGGGACAATGGTGTGGCAACAGAAGAAGAGCTATACTACAATAAGATAAGTAAATATATCCCAAATTTCGTCGGATTAACAATTCTGCGAATGCACATCACACGAGGCAAGACAAAAAAAAAAATGACTGGTGTACCTGGAGTCTTTGCCTTGACTTGTCTTTTCTCGTCTTTCCTGGTCCCTTCGTCTGCGGTCGACGCGGTCAGGTTGGTTCTGCGGGGTCGTGGATGGATCAACCTCTCTTCTCCTCCAATTGATAGATAAGGTTCAGCTACAGCCGTTCCTTTAAATTTAAATGAAACCTTTCCTCAATATATTTTCTCTAAATTTGAGAAATATTATAGAACTTAAATGAAAGTCAAATTGTGTTACACATCATAAGCATGAGAATCTTTTTTTCTCGCTGCAGTTTCATTTATAGTGTAAACAAACTAAAACATAAGAATTGCTTAGTTTGTATCAATTATATAAACGACAGTTCTTCATTAGTGCGTCTCTGTGTTGGTAATATGAAGCAGTAAAGACAACTTCGATGTCAATTTTCACCATCGCCATTGCCACTGGGGAGACCATTACTATATAATGCATCTCGTAGCAATATTATTTGTTGTATTTTTAAAGAAAAAGTAATTACATCTAACAATAGATTGACGGACACCGTAAATTATCTCGTATAAGCTCTTGGCTTATTGATGTCAACAGGGGGTCTCGAGTAGGTTGAGAAACGTGGGAGCTTATAATGGCGGGAGAGAATATAATCTCTTGAATGCGAAGGACCACACGTATATAGATATATACTGTAGTCTACTGACTCGATGTTGGATCTCGTGTTTTAGAGATGCATGTATATATTAGAATCACTCTTGGTGTCAGAACAAAATCTGGATGCAGGGTTATCTCAGCAACATCATTTTTGGGGCGGGTTTAATGGCAAATATTTTGAGTAGTCGTGCTACTCTTTATCAAGCGCCAAAGCTGGAGTAAAGTGAAATTATAACGGCTTACAACGAGAATTCAAAAAAAAACTTTTCCAATTAATTTAACTATCCCTTTACACGAAAGCTAGCGAGCTAGTAATTTTTTTACGTATTCTAAATCACAATACTACTAACAATAAGTATCAGGCCCTGGGCATCTCCTTCGCTATAAAACTATATTTTAGTTACCTACTTGTTTAGATTTTAACTTTTAAAAAAAATAAAGTATAGTGCTATAAATTTAATAATGTAAATCTATATTATAGAAGGAAATGCAAAATAAAAGTTTGTTGTTGTTTGTTGTCATAATCATAATCGTAATAATCATAATAGTATATTTCAATGGCAAATTGTAGCTAAGGGCTGAATTACATTAGGTTGAAAATTTTGCAATATAATTATAATGCAACATAAATCACAATATGTCTAGTAAAGTTACAATTTAAAACAACTGGCAGCTGGAGCAATGATAAAATACTTTTAAACCTATTCGTTTTTCACAAAGGAATATGGAAGAACGTTTCTAAATTGGGAATTAAACTTTGAACGTTCTTCTTTGAATTCAATCATCGCGCTTTGCTTATGCATTAACTATAAACTGTTTGGATTAGTCTTGTCTCTCGGTGATTTCTGTACAGTAACATTCCATTTCTAGATCAATACCATAACTGACTGCCAAATCAACAAATTAAATTAAATTCTTATTTTTTTAATTTAATGTTCCCGTCCATTATTTTAACCCTAATCGGCATACTTTTCTAAGAAATCAAAGATGGCGGCCAAGAACTTTGCACCGTGTCAGAATTTGATTCGAACAAAGCAAAAGGGATTGAGTGACCTTAATGGCATTTATTGCAAGGATTTTGAGTGAAATATTAATGATTAAAGTCAATTTATAAGCTCAAGGGAAGTTTGAACATTGAACCTTCCCTGAAAAAATGCTTTACAAAGCATTGTTATTTTGACCCTATTCTTGGCGGCATACTTTTCTAAGAAATCCAAGAAAGCAGCCTCAAAAACCAAGTCAAAGAAACTGGAAAACGGAACCCAGTCTGAATATGGCTAAGTATATGCTGTACAAACTGTCTGTTTTGAAAATTACAAATCAATATCATGGATTAAACCGTGAAAGGATCTATTAGTCGTGTTTGTCAACATTCGATCAAGTAAGCTTGAACAACTGCCATATCTCGACTACGTGTCTTCCATCTGCTGCAACACACAAATCACGATACCCTAACGTGTGCAAAAAAAGAATAGGCGAGTGCAATTTGAGCACTTTGAAAACCCACGAGTTCAAATTTTTATTCCAAATTGCACGGAAAAAACCAAATGATTTTCTTTTAATAATATACATGAAAAAATTTCAACAGGAAGTGACGTCTGCGAGACATGTGACAAGTTAATTTATTCGACAAACCATAATATTTTAGTACACTGCAATCTGTCAAAAGTGGAGAAAAAGCTGTTCGTTTTGTAAATTAAAGGATCTTAAAAATATTCCCTTTTTCGCACTAAATTTCCTTTCTTTGCACTAAATTTCCTCAAAACGGCACTGCTCTTAGCCAATCAGCATCGATAATTTTTTTCATGTATATTATTAACATAGGAATCATACGTCGTTTGTCAGTTTATATCCACCAAAGGTGTATTTGTTTTAACGTTTAACTTATATTGTTGCAACGTGAATCTCAGTGAGAAAATGCCTGTGAGGGTGGAAATTAAATATATATATATATATATATAAAGAAAACGCAACAAACTTGGTATAGCTGTCTTGAAAACGACGCTTTTGAACAAAACGCGTATTCTGCTATCCATACTTTCGAGACAAGACGTCTAAATTGAGAATATGTAATGGTAATTTATTCCGAGGAAACCCATCAAAGCACAAAGAAATTTAAACAATGTAAAGACTGGCACTCAGTCGTCGGCTTGCGTTTGGCACGTGCTTTGTCGGCAAGGAACTAGTTATGTTTTATGTGTGGCACGTGCTTTGTCGGCAAGGAATAGTTATGTTTTATATGTGGCACGCGTTTTGTCGGCAAGGAACTAGTTATGTTTTAAATGTGGCACGTTCTTTGTCGGCAAGGAACTAGTTGTGTTTTATGTGTGGAATGAACAAGGAACTTGATCGTGATTAAATGAGCGAGGAGGTGAAAGGGCCGGGATACGATCTTCCTTTAATTTGAGATTTAAAGATCTTATTTCTATTCATTGCATTGCACCTTAATTGAATGAAAACCTAATCATTATCGAACCTCTCGTATTTATTTACTAATTCGTTTATTTATTTTGTCATTTTGCAACAAATAATTTGGATTTGTTTTCACACACTAAGAAAACCTTTTACTTATAAAAAAATAAATTTTTGAAGAAAAAGCTGTCGATTCATAGCATTCTGATGGCAACTTTAAAGTTGCTATAGTAACAACGATTGAAAATCAATGTTACCGCTCAAAGTCGCACCATAGCCAATATCAAGTTGTTTATTTTGCTGGACAATGAATATTAATAAAAGAAATATAACAGAAGAAATAATCATTATAACAGTAAGATTAATGAAAAAAAAACTATAAAAGGGATTGGTGCCTTCTACCAAAGTAATTTAATCCTAGAAAGCCTGGACCTTTTAGAGAAACACGAATGCTTGAGCTGAGGGGAGCCATTAAGTTTTCCTGCCGGTGCCAATTGTAAAATTTTTGATTTTCGAATTTTCCGTAGCCGGTTGGCACAGCAATACATCTCGCTTCAGCATCAGAGCACCAAGAGTTTTAACTGCCCTGGATTCAGTGCTTCTGTTTCAAGAGAATGTTCCTGCAGTACGTTTCGGCGATAGCTCTCGGATTCTTTTTATTTAAGTTTCTCCCTTTTGCACGAAAACAATCTTTTTTCACTCTTCTTTGTTTAATAGCCAATCACACTAGTGGATATATCAAGTAACCAATCAGGGCGAACATTCTATTTTAGAAACAAACAATGGCGGTTAGATGTTCCGTTCAGAGGTAAGACTTCGGCCTCACGCTCGCTTTGTGGGCTTTCGGTCGGCCTCCGATATTATCGCCCGGTATCATGAGCGAAGACTCTCTCTGTGTTTGTTTCTAAACGTAAAATGGGAGCTGCTGTCTTTGAAAAAAAAATTTAAAAAAATTCAAACTTTAAGAAGAATTCAAAAGGGGTAGCAAATCGAAATAGACTTCAAAACACGTGTTCACTAATAAGTAACAGCAAAAAACCTTTTCGGAAATATTAAAACCTCTGCGCCAAAATTTCCAGGGATAATTTCAAACACAAGTAATACCTTCAAATTACAAAACACAAGAATCACTATTAAAAATCAAGAGTCTATTTTTGAACTCAATTGTGAACTGTGTTGACCATGTTAACAGCTTAGACCATACAATAGAAATGTTCCAAGAGAAGATTTCCCATACCATTTTAGGAAATGTCATAAAATTTTAGATCCTAAAATTCGAATGTCTAAAGTTATGTTTAATAAATCACTTGGGGGTGGGGAACAAAAAGGTGCTCCCCCCTCCCCCCCGTAAGTTAGGGTTAAGTGAATTGTCTTATTTGCGGGCTTAACTTTTGTGTTTCACAACGTTCAGTAGCTTTAGACTTCTAGAAAACAGCATCTTAAAAACTTAATCCTTCCTATGAATTCTGGTTTTGGATTATGTTTAATCAAATAAATATTTATAACGATATTAAAAACATGGGTAATTATAACCGGTTATTTATTTGTAAACAATCCGTTGTTTGCAAAGGCCAAGCATTCAGAACTTTGGATCAAATCATTCAATATGAGCTGTCCACAGCGGTGTTCATAGTACTATATAGATTTTTTCTCTGGTAAACGGGGTATTCTATAAAATTCAAACCTGGGAAGTTTCGCCTACAGGCAAAACAGTCCATCTGAGATAAACATTGGACTAAAATCTGTCTAATATTGCTATTAATGTTGTAAAAGAAAAAAGATTTTGTAGAACTTTTATTACGAAGAATTTAAAAACAAAAATTGAAATATATGTGTATATTCCTGGGCCAGGACACCAACAAAAATAGATACACAAGTTGTGACCGTCGTAAACACTTCGATTAAGTCCATTTCCTCATAACATGATATTGTTACTCGACAAATAATTTCAATATAAAACGAAACCTAAGTAATAAAAAGATATATATTTCCATTTCTGCAGACAGAAAGGAAATTAGTTACAAAGCGGGAATCTAATCAAGAAGCTACGGAAACGAGGCACTTGGTTTTAATAAAAGGATTTTATGAACATGACATTAGTCAACTTAAATCAAGACTAATTATGTATTTCTTGGCATTAATAATGCTGTAACACTGACATAAGTTGTGTGCTAAAAACAGAAATCAAAGGGCTGCTTGTGAGCTATCTCATCCGTGCATTAAGTCCTTTACCAATTTCAATTAAAATGCAATGTTGAGGTTCTAATTTCCTATTCAAGAGGAAATTGTGAAACTGGATACTTTTTGACAACTTTCTTTTTGCCTATAAAACATCAAATTTTGTTTAGAAGTAAAGGTGTATTTTCATTTGCCAAAGTACGGCTGTGAGGAGACTATCCATGTTGCTCATGTTCAGCAAAATGTTTATTGGGCTGTGCAAATGGCCAAAAGCCATGATAAATACAGATAAATAAGTAATCAACAAAACCTGTGGTAGCGAACACCAGTAAAAGAATCTGCTTGTGTATTATATACTCTCATAAGCAACCATCTCTCGCAAACTACCACTTTTTCCAGTCTCTAGAGTGATCACCTATGAGAGGTTTGACTGTGTTTCTAGAGGCCCTTAGGCCTGCATCAAGGTATTTTAAGTTGTAAATCACTTCTTTTTCATGATACAGTCAAACTTGTATATAACTGTCCTCTGTAAATAACGTCATCAATCAAAGTCCCAAAAATGTTCCCATATATTTACTGTAAATCAAACCTGTGTTAAAAGGTCACCTCTATCTCTGACTTTCACTGTTTTTCACATTGTGTGTACACATGACGGTCAGATTTCAAGCGATGAAGATGTTTTTATTGGGGCAGTATTTCAACAACTATGAGTAGTTACACACTGACTAAGCTCAAAAGTACCACAGACATTTTGCTTTATTTGGTTATATTAATTGCAAATAAAATGTCAATTGAGTGATTCTTTTATTACACATTAAAATGGTGGTATAACGGTCACCATTCCATGCCCCGAGGGTGATTCTTATATACAGGTGACTGTAAAAAAAAGGTTTATCATAAAAAATAAAATTATGTGTCAAAGAAATAAAATACAGGTTTTTGGATTTACAGAGAAAATGGAGGTTGAACTTCTGTATCAAATTATAGAGTGGGGTGGAAGGATGCTATGACCATGATCCCCATTTGTGGCACAAAATTTGAGAAACCTAGAATATTTTAAATAAAAATTTGTGACCCTCCCTACTGAGAACTTAAAACCTATTAGCAAGTGTTACCCATGTGTCTGTTATAAAGGCATTTTCCAACCACTTTGAAAAATTAATGCCCTTCTAAATTTTACTTTGCGTCTTACATACAAAACATGTAGCAATCAAAATACAGTGAACAACATCTAATTACTCCCCCTGGGCCTAGGAGTGAAGATTGAAGAAAAACACCGAAGTATAGGTCAGCGAGTTAGTTGTACCATTATTCTTGGAATTTCAAAGTAAAGTTGTTTATGCCGGAGTCGCATCCTTTAGGATCCAGCATACCTTGCACACGACAGCTGGACCCTTGAACATGGCTGACTGCCAGACTTGGAGTGTTGCCTTATTTTGTTTTAGTCATACTTCTTCTTCCTCAAATATGAAAGCATGTTGTCCTTTCTTTAACCTGAATATATCTCAAAGTCCATATTTTTCCTGATACAAATGAATTCCCGATATAAGCAATTGCAATATTTAGACCAGAAATTAGCTGCTTAATCAACAGTAGTCCATTACTTGGTGACCACTTAATAGCGACAGCACTGTGTTTAGAAAACAAATTAAATCACAAAATATTTGTTATATTCCTTCATTTATTTAACTCTACAAATATAAAGTTACGTACAGTACAGTACTGCAGAGCTGAGCCCTTTGTCCTTGTGAATTATACAAGATTATCTGTACTTGACACCCATGTGGAATGTAAACAAAGAAGAATCGTAACTTTCAAGACCCTTAGTTGGTAAACTACAATTAGGTGAGCGATGCTTAATATCGCTTTATCGTTTTTTTTTTTTAAAATTCTTCGTCAACTGGGCCACAAGCACAACTTTAAACTAGGGAAAGCCGACGAAAACGATTTCATTTGAGGTTGACGCATTTTGATTTACAGACGTTTTACGTGCAAGAGACAACTGATTTTCAGGCATGAATACTGTAAGTCCAAGCTAAAACCCAAAGACCATTGTAAAATCCATTTTGCAGCAAGAACAAGAGTTCCAATTCCATGGGAACTCTGGCCAGCCCATTAGGCATTAGTTGTACTCTGTTTACTTACCTCCACCATGTTCGAATTTGCCGGTTGCATTAAATCAGGAAAATCATCTGCGGTTCTAATTCGATTCCAAACTGCCGGTTGTCGAAGTAAAATAGCATTTTGGTAAAAACGTGACAACGCGCTTAAATGCAAATCGCAGGCCCGTTTTGTAAACATCTTTCTGATGGCGTGTAAACTGTGCGGAGGATTTTGAGATGGAACTTCACAATGAAAACTGTTTTCTTTTTTCGAAATAAGAGGCACCGGAAGATTTAGATTAGATCAAATTCAAATGTACGCGGCTTTTTTGGACAGGCCGGAAAATTAATAAGCTTTCAGAAAATATATACATTTGTGGGACTTAATTAAAAACCTAGCGCGCTAAGTGAAGGTATATAAAATGGTGCGTCTGGTACCTTAAAAACGGTGTAGATATGCCACTGTCTAGAGATATGGTTAAATTTGAAACAAACTTATTCAGGTGGAATCTCTTCTGAGCTTTTTTTTTGCTTTGATTCAATTATTAATACTGTTGATTCATTTTTAAAAACAAAGATTTAAAAACTGAAAGGTTTCTTGGCGGCTTTAGTGCTCGAACTTTGCAAAATGTCTCTCCCACCGAGCCTTTGTGTTGCATTTCCTCAATAGAAGTTCCTTTGAAACAACTCTTAATTATATCATATTCAGAAATCTATAGGTTGTATAGATCAGTTTTTGATAGACGCTACATTTTTCTACTTCTATCATAGTTCATCAGATTTTTATATATTCTAAGTGTAATAATAAACTAAAAAACGTATCTAAACAAAAATAACGCAGCGGATTTATGTTATGTTCATCTTAATTGAGTAGAAAAAGACCCGTCGCGTTAGCTCCGTGTAGTAAGTGTGGTCAGTATCAGTTTATGCCATCTGTGCTTGTGTTAGTTTTGTGAAGAATAATTTCTGTCTTGTAGACACAGCACCCTTACGCTCTTCACGTCAACGTATTCAATATATATTCATCACAAATGAAACTATGGTAACTGAACGACTTGCTATATGCTGCGGTTGGTGTAATAGAATGAATGGACATTTAAAGCATGTGATCGTAAAGCAAACGATTTTAATTTAAAAAGCACAAACAGACACACAATGTCATATACAATACAGTTGAAATTACATCGAAAATTGTTTGGTTATTTTAAGAAGAGCACGCAAGTTCATTCGGACGTCTGTGAAGCAATTCGAATTGAATAGGGTTTGAGGATGTATTAAAGCGATCTAAATAAGAGCTTTGCTGAGGCTGTAACAGAACTTCAATAATTTTCTTTTAAAAAGCTTTCACGGTTATAATTAATTAATGATTGATAATTTTTCATGGTCCCGAATTTTGTTTTCAGTAGTTTATAGACAGTAATGTGTTAATTCCACAGTAGTTTATAAACAAATACGACTTCAGTTTAGAGACTATGTTAAACGCTGATGAGAAATATGCCTAATTTGGGCCAAAATTATTTAAGTTAACGAGTTTACCATCTCTCTCATCTAACGAGGTTTATTATTTAGTAATTTGGAATTTATGCCATATACACTTTATACGCTCATCTCGTCGTTGAATGCTTTTACAAGCTGCCAAATGGCTTCTTGGAAACTATGTGGCTTTTCGGATCAGCTAGTCCATCAAGGTTCCTCAGTCGTTGAGAAAAGTTAGTTTCAAGTTTTACTCAATCATCGCACAAGATGCTGTAAACTAACCATTTAATAGCGATTGGCCAGCTAGCACAGTTATTTACATTTGTCCCGCAAAAAATAAACTCTCTCAGATATCTTTGACTCACACTCACTTGGCGATCAGTTTGTGACATTGCCTAATAAACTGACAATTATTCATATTCTGTAATAGACTTCCTTCGCTTTAGAGTTTTTCAAAAGCCATAACTTTAAAATATTTACGAGTATTCGGGTATAGAACGTCAAGTCACTGAAATTTACCGTTTTGTGACCGCTATTCTTGTGCGCAAGTTTAGTAAACAAAACAGCTCGAATGAGGGTTTTAAATAATACAAAACTATCCCTTGTGTTTATAAAGAAACTGAAGTTTCCGTCACCTTAAAGCTTCAAGCAACACGTGAACATTTTCTCTCGTACGTACCTTCCTGCGGTAGTGGAAGAATCCCGGCGTCAATTTTTCACTCAGTTACCCAAAAAAATACTCGGTCGAAATGTTTTAAACTTAGTCATCTGGACATAAACAATTGCGTGTCTGGCAGCAATATGTTTTTGTCGGCAGGTGCAGTTGATAAAAGGTTTGTTCGAACAGTTTGAATATGACACTGTTTAGAAACAAAACCACAAAATGCCACACGCAGACTTTCAAGATTGCCTTGACGATTTTAAATACCTTAGTGACTTCAAAAAAACAAGAACCCTTATCATAGCGATAATTAGAAATACCCACCAATTTATCCATGTTGATTATTGGCATCAGTGGCTATTTATACGTCTCAAAAATATTTTTTTAAAAGGAGGGTTTTACTTTATCTGGCTCCAAGAGCTGAAACGATTTTGTCTCATAATCAGTGGGTCTTCAATTTATATACCAACAATAAAAGGATATTGTGTCTGTGGCTTCATTGAGTGAAATTGAAGCAACAAATAACCAATGTCTTGAGCCAGCTGCGACAGTCATATTACTAGTATTTGTGTTTGATACTTCAAATGCAATGGACATGAAACAAGTGGACGCGTGATAAAGGGGATGGCCTATTATACAAGTAATTTTATTTAATCTTATCATTAGTTTGTGGTTTTGTACCTCGTTCTTTCCTCACGCTAGATATGTCAGTAGTATTAATGTACCAGGATGTTTCTTTTTAAGATCGATTTTCGGAGAAGTTGTTAGTAAAGTTTAAAAGCTGGTTGTGCAGTAGCCAAATACATAGATGCTGCTTAAAAGTTCTTAGGTTAAAAAACACCTGTCTTGAAATGCAAATTCTTTCAGTAAAGGCTAAATTTTTATTTCAGAAAAGAATAGTTGGTATGCAAAGGGGAAACCAGTTCAGTATAAAGCCTGTTCACACTCGTGAAATAAGCACAAGAACAAGCATAAGAAATTTAAATAACAAAGGAAAAGAAGTGAGCTTGTTCCATCTCGTCGCATACTTGGTGTTCCTTTGTCTTTTCCTTTGTTATTTAAATTTCTCATGCTTGTGCTATGCGAACTGGGCTTAAGTAAGAACAATGATTTACGCGACATAAGGCGAAAAAAGAGATGCAAAGAAAGAGGGCAATTCAGAGACAATGTCACTTTCGCCAACCCACGATCCTCGCCCACCTCTGTTGACAGCGATAAATAAGGGGGAGGGAAAGAGGAAGGGGAAGGGGAAGGAGGAGG
>JAOEHT020009320.1:0-14984 GCA_025448195.2 Parazoanthus atlanticus | reverse complement strand
GCTACCATTACCATCACCATTATCATCACCATCACCACTACAATTACTGTTACCATCACTGTCACAATAATTGCTACCATCACCATTACCACTAGTTACAATTACTGTTACCATCACTGTCACAACAATTGCTACCATCACCATCACCATTACCACTACAATTACTGTTACCATCACTGTCACAATAATTGCTACCATCACCATCACCACTACAATTACTGTTACCATCACTGTCACAATAATTGTTACCATCACCATCACCACTACAATTACTGTTACCATCAGCAACAGTATCACCATTTCCAACACTGTTCAGGGTTGTCAAACCAAGTTGGCGAGCAGCCGACTTTCTTAGTTGCACCTCTTACTTCAAAACATAACTACAACATAACGACAACCCAGACGGATACTGTTACTAACTATACCTTGGATCTCCTCATCCTTGTTTTCTGAGAGCTCTCCTTCACTAAGAGTGGCTGCGTCATCATCATCATCACCTTCAGCAGCCCCAACTCCTTCAGCTGGCTCCTGCTCAGCTTCCTCAGTGGAACTGTCATCGTCGTCACTCTCAGTTTCTTCTTCTTCTTCATTGTCATCAAAACTCAGTTCAGCTAACTCCATTGGCAAAATGGGCAATTGATCTGGAAACTGTTTCAATATTAAAACAAAGAGTACAAAGACGGTGTTTACATTTATACAAGCATGAAGCTACATGTAACTAGTCTAAAAGCTCATTAAGAGTTAGAAAATTAATTTGAAGAAAAAAAAGTGATGATGTGCAAGCAACATGAAGACATTTATTTTTCTTACAACATATAACACTTACCTCGCATTTTAGATAGTTTTAGTAATTATTTCTCTTTTCTGTTAATACCGATCGAAATTACAAATATATGTATCAACATGTCCTGAATTTCGATGGGTCATGGTTAGAATGTCATCCCCGGTTTTAATTCATCATTAATATATCCATTTTCTTAACAATACCCTCTTACCTGGTTGACTTTCTTAACCAATTCTTGGAGTTGCTTCAACTTTTTCTTGGCCGAGTTTAGCTTTCTAGAAAAAAACAAAGTGTGAGCTTTATCTCATGATTCAGTGACTGAATATGTCTCAGTAACACTTGCTACTGCCTTCCCTTACAAAACCATTGCGTACAGAATAACCATCACAACAACATACAACAATAACAATAACAATAACCTTATCTTGAATTTACTATATTACATATATAATAAAGAAAATAAAGAAAAGGAATATTAAGAAAATAAGTTACAGGTTTTTAAGTGGCAACCTGTAATAACCAACAATCCCAAAAGAGCCAAATACTTTGTCATTATTCTACTTTCCCTTCAAACACACTCAACAGACACCTAGGTATAGAATACAATGTCACCTATGAATATTGTTCTTACAAATAGCAAAATTATTTTAAGATAAATACATTGTCGAAATATATATTAGTATTGTACACATGTCAAAAGACAGGGGATAACATTTAGTGATAGACTGATATAATGTTGCTGATTAGATCTTTGCTGAACACTGCACTCTATCCCGAAATAGTTGGACGCCATTTTCTCAAAATCTTGCCACGTTTAAATTATAGATCTCTGGAACCATGTATACTTATGTATAAAACACTGTATACTAATATCACTGTGAGACGAATGTTTTCTCACATAGTATTGAAAAACGTCTGGGTTGCATATGATAACAAGAGCTCAATTGCATATCAGTCTGTACAGAATAACTGTATTACTCGACTTTCTCCTGGAACACTGGATCATCCTGCCAGACCAATGCATTCAAGCTTGAGCTTGCTCCACTGGCTACACTCCCCTCAACATCAGTGTCTGTCTGGGTGCCGGCATCTGATTCATCTCCTGTTGTCTGTGTTTGAGCTGATGGCTGTCTCGCACTCTCATTATTGGCTCTTGACGACGATGTCTGGGCAATATAAAATATATTAAGAGTAACCTTCCGTTTTAAAACTCTATAGTCGCCAATGTTCATACCACAGCAACAGACTTTCTCCTTTGAACCTTTATCAAATAGAATGTATTTATTTTAAACACATTTTCAGCTCTTCATTATGTGGAATACATAAAAAGAAACATATCTAGAGATGTAACACGACTAGTATTGAACTGGTTCGGACACATTGTTCTTCAGTACTAGCAAAGTCACCCTATTGTTTACAACTAAAAGAACCACAAAAAGAATTTACAAACTTGAGAAAAATACAACTCGTGTTGTTAACTTTCATTTGACACTTTCACTACTCATAAAACCAAGTGTTCACATTTGCTTCGATTTATATTCATTTTAATAAGGAACTGATCTGTTGAAAAAGCCTGTTCTGTTGTTCACAAAACACTAATCAACTATACAAAAACACAGGATCATTTTGGGGTAATGTAGTAACTTTGTGGTAAAGAAAATGTTACAGTTACACATAGGATTCCAATGGCTTTAGCTGCTTTCTTTCACCTCTCTTCTAAAATACCAAACGCTTTTTATGAAGATACTACAAAATCCAACAACTTTACACATCCGCATATAACCTTTTTTCTGCATCTGTTTGTACTGAAGAACTTAATGCAAAGAATGTGATCGCCCTGTTGATGTACATGTCCTTCAGAGTAATGACTCTAACCAAGTTGTTGAATAAAAAGGTTGTTTGTACAATAACTACAATCTGCATTCCAATCCCTCAGAAGATAACAATGCCTCACTAACCTGCCCCGTTTCATTTGTTTGTTTGAGGTTTCCAACTCTTTGCCGCGCAGCCTGAAGTTCTCTGTGGTTGCAAAAAGTGAAATACGTTCACAAACTCAAAAAGACAATTTTCCTCAAGCAATTGGATGACACTGGAAATTATTACAACTGTAAATACTGAAGCTGAAATAAGACAATTTCAGATGGGCAGATACACTGATACTCAGTGTTGGCCATAGATACAGACACACATAAAGAAACAAACAGGAAAAGAACACACCAAGAAATAGATATGACATCGTAAGAGATAAACAAAACGAGACTGGCATGTAAATTGAGATAGCTAAGAATGATAGATTAGGGGACAGACAAAAACAGAGACAGTCACACGGATGAAGAGACCCACAAAACGAAAACAAGCACAAAGTGTACACAGGCCTGGAGTTTTTGAGACACACTGACCACGATGGAAATTTACCTTAATCTCCTACTAAGTTCAGGATCCTGTATACCAGCATTCAATATCCAATCAATCTCTGCTGTCGGAAGGATGGTAGAACCTCCTGCAGCCCCATCCTCACCCTCCTCCTGTCCCGACTCAGGCTCAGTGGTGTCCACACTAGCTGTTACACTTTCTCTCCTAGAGGATTCCTGGGTTGTGCCCTCGGATTCAACAACTGGTGGCTACAAACAGACAACAGAAGCTCTTAACTCTTACCACCCTCCCCATGTTCTAACTCCAGCTCGTTGATTTCCACAGCTATAAAACGTTGGCTACAATCAGAGAACAGAAGCTTTCAAACATTGCTCCAACAACAGTAACTACTATAATATGGCCACAAACACGAAACGGAAGCTCTCATCCCTTGCATCCTCTTCAATTCCTTCTCTATTATATTTACCCGAGTCCACCGAATGACTTCACACCAGCTATTACAGCATAGCTAGTGTGGCCACAGGCACAAAACGGATGTACTCTAAAACGTTGTACCATCCTCCTCTCCTGATTGCAGATCAGTATTTCCCATAATGTGTCTACGCTTCATATGACTGAACCGATATCATGGCTTCTTTGCTCAGAATTTGGACAATTGCATGTAGTAAGGCTTTACATTACCTGATAATACCCAAGCAATTCTCTGAGCTGGCTCAACCTGTCTCTTACTTCTTGGAGTTTTCTGTAATAAACATCAATGGTAAAATATTAAACCAATTGGATCTTAAATGCCGGCTGCTGTCATGCGCAGCTGGTATTGAAATGTATTCCAAGGACTCGAGGATCAAATACAACTTTATCATTTTTGGTAAGCGATACTATATGAACAGTTCACTACTCTCATTCACAACTAACAAGAAAGTAATGTGATTATTATACTTATGATAATAAATTTCGTACTTGAGTTTCTCGTGGACCTCCAATGCCTCCAGTATGCTATCATCGTCAAGCTTTTGAGACGTTGTTGCTAAAGGAGGCTCGTCGTCTTCCTGTCTGGACTCATTTACACTTGGGCCCTGTCCCTGCGTGCCATCCTCGGATTCTAATTTGTTAGTTCAAACATACTTTTAATAACAAACAACCACACAGTTAGAATTGATAGATACATGTAAAGATTGAGATGCGAGATCACCTGGCTAAATGGAGTAAGAAAGCAACCCAACGCTTTTCGGGTTTTGTATTAGATATCTAGATTCTGAAATGTGGTGTGTGGTCTGGTTAAATGAGATCTAGCAGCGAGTAAATTCAAACCTGGAAAATTAGATTCTAAGTCACAAGTAACAAATTTCCAGTGCAAAACTCTCCCTAGCAACACCTCTCAGAAGGGAGAACAACACTATAGCAAAAACACAATTGGTAAAATGCTCAGTACAATTGCATCCAACTCCATCACAACTGTGGTATGTGCCCTCCTGTTCATCCATCACATAGGGCACTGATTGGGTATTTGGTTGTGGCCTCCCTATTCTTTGTTTGAAATACTGTAGTAAATTCCCGACATGCCCCACTTATCATATGCTTCACGTCGATACGTCTGATCAAGTTTCTGTTCAGCTTTTTAGCCATACAATTTGGTGATACATTTTCTACGCAATGGTAACTGTATTTCAGAGCATTTTGAAAGAAAATTCTTTGCAAAGGAAACACTAGTAAATACTGCCAGTGAGAAATCGTCTGTTAGCAAGTGAGCACGTTTTGCAATAACTAACGGCAATTTTGCCAGCAGCTAGTGGCTATTTCGAGCCCTGGGATTACTTTTTACGAAACTTCTGTTCACTTTTTTAAAACATTAGCAATTATCAGATACTGCCATGAATTAGCAGATGGTATGTTCTCCCTGAATTCTATTAAGGTAAAACGTCTTAGTAGTACTTCAGCTGTCCCTGGTTACCTGTACTTATAACACCTTTTATACCTCTGTCAACCTCCTTATACGATGGAGGTTCTCCCAGAAAGGAATTACCTTTTGCAAGCATTCCCTTGTTAAGCTGTGCCGCTCTAAGTGCCTGTAACTGTCCAAGTAGAGCATCCATTTGCTCCTTCTTGGCCTGAAGGGCCATCAACTTATTCTCTAGCTCTAGTCTTTCTTGAGTTGCGTCAGCAAGAGCGAGGGCAGCTTCCTGAATGTTGAAGAAGAAAACCTGGATGTTGGTATTATCAATTGTTGCTTCCCACTATCACATTTATTGTGATTAGCTGTCCATTTTCAAAACTAAAGCACAGTACTGTATCAACTATTACTTAATGTTTAAGAGCAATACTCTAAATGAAATTGCAATCCTTATACAGAATCAAAATCGATTACATACAAAAAAGTTGTACTAATTACATCAAATTGAGAAGCCATAAAACAAATACATGTAATAGTGAAAAATACTCATCCCAAAGTTTTGCCTAAAATATTATCTTATTGATAAATATAGTTTAAAAGTAACCAGCCAATAATCCTCCCCAAGCCCGTTAAATAGGTCTAGTACTTTCAATGTGCTCCTCAGAACTCAAAGATGGTTCAAAAAATCAGATGACCCATTCATGTCTGATCCTCCAGCTTCAGATGATCCAAACCAGTCAGTACCTCGTTATCAGCATTTATCACTGGTTCTGGTTCAGCTGGTTGTGATTGTCCACCAGAGTTTCGTGACTGTAATTGAAAAATCATGGAGAAACGTCTCAGTAACGACAGTGCAACAATATAATTACTGTGGCACCTTTATATGAACATCATATTTACAATCATGTACATACAAACCTTTCAGCTTCAAAACATACTGTAAGTAACATGTAAGGGGGTAGCTCATAATCCAGGCTAAAAATTGTTTTGAAATGAGCTACATGTGAAAGCTTCTCTATCTCTAAATATGGACGATATCAAGATGTGAACTTTTTTATGGATTGGTCTTTGGAATAGTAAAAATTAACACTGTGAAAAATACACTATTTCAGTCAGTTTCCAGTGACATCTTGTTAAAAACGTATTGTGTTCATATTGACAGTAGTATTGGTCTTCTTTAAATATCTTGTGTACACGGTTTATCGTTTTATAGCTCTAACTACAAATTAAGTGGGTTTCCACCTGAAGATCATTAGTAAGAAAAAGGGTGGTAGATAAATATCTGGGCGACCTTCATTGGGAAACAGTTACGGACTTTCAGAGACTTTTTTTGCATAAGTTAAGGATTTGCGAGGTTATCGTTTTTGGACACGAAAATTTAAGGACTTTTATGGATTTTAAAGACAAACCCTGTTGATTTTATTCGTGGGCAGGTGGGCTCATAACGGGATCTTTACAACTGGGAGATGATGGAGGGAACTTAGTGGTATAAACTAAAAAAGCAGCATCAAAACACAATGTACATGATGCAGAAGCACTTGGCAAAAACGGACCAAGACTCCCCTGAGAGCGGTAAGGATGTGAATGGAACTGATACATTGTACCTGAACCAACACAACATTCCTTACTGATATGTTCTTCAAAAGCAAATTAAAAGTCACATACTGATTGATTCTTGACTCTTCTCTGGTTTAACTTCTCGTCTTCATCCTTCTCAACTTCTCCGTCAGCTGCCCTCCACTGATAAAGTAAAGATTGAAATTAAAACTGGAGAAGACTGGGAGAAGATTATTTAGAGATGTTGAATGTCAAAAGCCACAATATAAATTATCGGAGAAACAGTATCACATACAATGACAATTTTCATGCTATAAAATTTCGAACTACCTTCAACCTTTGTTACTATGTTTTGGACATGTGTGTTTTAGACTGCAAGGCTTCCCCTTTGGCATACATGTAATGTACCGTTTTCATTTCAACTTCAATTACTGATTGCAGCAACGTATTCACCTTTTCTTTGTGTTTTCGCAAAAGGTTTAAGAGCGCTAGTTGCTCTGGTGTGAATAACTGTCCATCATCCGCATTTTCACCTCCTGAGGCCTGCGAAACAAATAAAACAAGGCACTTTAGCTTGTCATAATCTTGAGGTACCTTTTACATTCATATATCTCTACCCTGCACGTAAATACAAATACATAATCGTATATATATATCTGTATTTTGATAAGCTATGCAACAAATCCAACTTAACGAACTGTCAAGTGTTTCCAGCAAACAAACAGAGAAGATTCGTGCATGCAACAATTCTGGTCAGCAAATCTATTCGTAGGAATCAACTTCCCACAAAAACGTGTCAATTCTATGTGTTTGTTGTGATCACTGACAGATCACAAACCTGAGCAGCTGCCCCTTGTGAACCCCCTGATGTCTCGGTGTCACGCCTGATCCTATCACCTGAAGTTCCACCAGTTGAACTGGCACGAGCTGGAATTACCGCTGTAGCACCAGTGACACTTTCTGTAGCTGGCATGCCCGGTTGGACAACCTAGAAAAACAATTTGTGCAGAGTTTTGTGTTAGTAAAACGTACAACCACATTTGTATTAACTTGTAACATAGGATTAGGTAAACTGGCTGAACCATTGTTAAGATTTACAGCCAATGTTTCAGTACCCCTTCCTGTATCTAAAATGAATGGGTTAAGTTTCTACTAAACATTGGAAGACCAGTTTCCAAAAAAACTTTTTTCTGAATTGGCAAGTAAGCTGAATATGGGTTTTTATCAACAAGGGTTAATATTTCATGCTTTTCACCAAGGTTTGGTGTAAAGCTGACGTTTCGCGCATTAGCCCTTCATCAAAGTGAACTGAGGAATTGTGAGGCAATCTGATCAATGTAGGTTTCTGGGCAACTACCCACCTACCCCTCCCTTAGATTAGTAGGGTTAGAAGCAAGGTTGGGGTTAGGTTTAGCTTAAGCTTTAGGGGAAGGGTAGGTGGGTAGTTGCCACAGGGCTAACGCTCGAAATGACAGCTTTACACCAAACCTTACGGAGAAAAACATGTACCATATCAACAATTGTTGATCAAAACCCACAATTTATGCTAAACAGTTTGTTCAATCAGTTTAACTTACAAATGTAAGACCAACTGCAAATGCTTTACCTAGCAAGTAATGCATCTTAACGAGGTATACAAGCATGCTTCAGGCAGGAAAGCCACATTATTGCTTACACTTCGAATCGAGGTTACTTGTACTGAATATAATGAACAGAACTATATTCAAATATAGAAAGAATTATTGGTTATTGCGTTTCCCTGTGAGAAATTTAAGCAACATGTTTATTACAATGCATACCTCTTCCTCTGCACTGGCCAGTCTCCTCTCAGCATCTTGTTGGAGAGCCAGCAGAGATGCTTGCCTGGACTGCAGTTCTTTAAGCTGTAAATGCACCATAACAATCTGATTACTTTCTACTCCGAGTCTTGGCAAGCTAAACACATATGTCACATTACCATCAGTGTTCTAGCTAGGCCAAAAGGAGAGGGCACTGCGCCCTGTCAGTTTTCTCAGTGCCCTTTTGTTTTCGTGCAGCACCCTGTCGTTTTCTCATCACAAACCTTTCTTATAATATCAAATTGTAATAAAGTGCAGAGAAGTTGTAGGTTTTCACTTGATATTTTTGAATATTAATGCTATGTAAATGAGAGCACCCTTTCGTTTTGAGCTAGTTAGAGCACCGTACCAATCTGGTGACTCCAAATCCTGATGACAAAAAGTGTTCTAATGTAAGTTATGGGTGCAGAAATCTACACCAAAGGTCAAGAGAACTCTAAATAATCATATTTGAGATGCACCGATTTTGGCCAGTTACAACGGAGATGGAAACAAGGATATTAGGAGGGAGCTCGAGGTTATGCAACCCAATAAAAGTTCTAAAATGTACAACCATGAAGATGCACTTCAGAGTAAAGCATTCGATTGTAACATAAAACTTCAATCAAGAGGAAGTTTTCAAGATGTTTTAACCTTCCACAGCAACAAAGCATTTTCCCAGTGGCAGTGATTTGATAACTTAAACCTCAATTTGAAATCTCAAAATAATAGAACCTCTCCAATGTCTTCCAATTCATACTTCATGTAATTGTCAATATTCAAAAAAAGTAAGGGCCTGTTGAGACTGGCTTTCCACGAATATTTTTGATATTTCTCCTGACTCACTCGTTTCCACCAAATTTTCTTCAACATTTCTACAAAATTTCTCTTCTTGTCTCCTTAACAGTGTATAATATGATTCAGTTACTTCGTACGATACTTCAAATGGGTACAGCAACTTATTACCCGGCTGACTGGTCAGTTCCTGTGTGTGAGTCACAACAACAACAACAACAACAACAACATATGCATGAATATGTATTGACAACATGTAACATACAATTGAGCCAAAGTATTGAGACCTAGCTCCTACAAATTAAAAATGCAGTAGCACAGAGAATTCTCCAACAACTCAGACAAAGATAAATGTGCCATCACTAGGATTGACACTTTCTGGCAACAATTTTCTCTTGGATGGTCTTAGATGCAACGAAGTTCAGACTACTTGTTACTTTGTTCTATTTTTCTTTCTAAATCTACACACCACTTACTTGCTTCTGCTGATCTAACATCTTCTTGAGCAGCGCATGCTGTGTTCGTAGTCCCTGAAGCTCTTCATCTCTTATTGACGAAGACTCACCTGCATCACTCTGAAATTGTTCACAGATCATACGATTTGAAATATTGATTATAATATTTGCAACCAGGATATGACACAAATTTTTCTTTCTTATTTACACTAACGTTTAAAATAATCTTTAGTGCTTACTTTCTCCTCTTCCGTGAGTGACTGCATGCTGAGGGATGGAGTGTTGTCCAGTGTGGAGTCATCATGCACTGCCTGTTGACAGTAAGTAGAGCACATCAAATGGAGAATACTGCAATTCCTTAGAGTAATGGAACAGATGTATTTATAATATAGCTGTATATAAGAATACCAGAAAATAACCACTCGTTCTTGTTAAACATCTCAAATGTACTTTTGTTGTCTTTCCATGTCAAAGAAGAAATGAAAATTTAATGTGTAATTTCTTAAAAGCTTTGTCTTCTTCTAAAGTTTTTAAGAAACACAAACTGCAATTTACAGTGGTACCATGTATAGTATCATTTACTGTGTGTGATGAACCATTCAGTATTTCGTGACACAGTTGACATTGACAAAAAACAAAAATATTTTTGACTTGCTGCACTAAAACCGATGTTATGCCTCCCTTTGTTCATGGAATCTGCTTTGGAGAGATTCATCTGTTACATAATTGGGATCCATACAACTGAATTCTTGTTTATTTACAAAGACAATGATATGTCCCATAAACTTACAATAGTCCTCTGCAAAAGGTCCAGATAGGCCTTCTCTTGTTGTTTCAAGTGCTTTATCAACCGAGCAAGTTTTGAGGCCTGGTCAAGGTCTTGAGTCTATAAATGAAATATGGAAAGTATTAATCAAAGCCATGACTCATGCAGACACACACTGAAAACTTAGTATTTAGTTTTTAGGACACAAAATCAAGCCTTAACTTGCACTGTACAAGGATAGACTAACTGGAACAACAACAACAACAACCTTTATTTGTATCAGTTTTTGTATACATTCTCTTAAATAAAAAAGCATAATATATGAAATATAGGTTCTAGGGGAAATGAATACGGAATGTTAATGAAAGTTGATACACAAAAAGTTCTAGAGTAGCTTTGGGGGCTAATCGAGCTAAGATGCACTTAAAGGATGCAGTGAATGAACACAGAAAAAAGGAAATGTAATAGATTAATAAAATAAAGATTGTTTGGAAGTATACATAAGTGACGACACATACAGATAATGAAAACAATTAAGGAACAGCAAACAAGCAAGCAGGAGTCAGGTTATCATGTTTGGGGAAACACTTAGTATGTATCTGGACGATATCTTTAGCACTGAAGGGACCGGTAGACAGTAGAAGATGTTGCACTAATCACCAGAGCATTGTAGCCATAATCTCATCTTTACAAATTAAAAATATTGGCAAAGGCTTGTACATGGAACTCAGGTAAATTATGAATCTTTCCATTCCATTTCCAAAAGCAATAGCATTGTCTGGAAACTTTGCCAAATATATCCCATCATACAGCAACATCCAAGTTGCACAAACAATACTGTACTGGAAGTAAACAATTTTCTTGTGTTAAACTTTTTCCAAATGTTAAAACAGTATTATTTTAACAACTCCTGTAATTTTTGTTAAAAAACATACAATAACATGAAAACATTTTCAAAATCTTCATGAATTTAAGCGAAAAATCAGAATATTTTGAAAGGGCCTTCCCAAACCTAAGATTGTTGATGGACAAATCAACAACAACAACAACATTTAAATCTTGGACAATGTTCAAGAAATACCCTAAACAGAGTTTGCCAGTCAAAAGTGAATGAAGTAGTTCAAAATGTACATGTCATACATATGAAAACAGGTACTAATTATGTTGTGAGCCTACTAACCTCTCAAAAGAGTTGTTAACATATTACTATCATTACTAAACAAAAAGTCTGGCTTACCGTCTGGCCTGACTGGTTACCAGTTGTCTGCAATGCAACAAACATTGATGTTGCTTGCTTGAGGAAATCCTTTTGGGGAAACAAAGACTTTTAGGTTAAAACCCTTTCTCTACCAAAGTGAAAGTTCTATAGTCAGTCAGCATTATGCTCTCAAATCCAAAAATTTCTATCTATTTTCAATGAACCCAGTAGAACACTCAAACACAGCATTGGGCATTATATTTCTGTATATACTCTCAACTGCATTATTTAGGGCCCTGAACACAGGACTAACCATCAAATTAATTCATTATGGTTAAAAATATCAAAAACTCTACTTTCATAAAGTAATGTGCATTTAATCCACGAAACCAAACATTAGCAAAAGGAAATCATTCATGTATCTGAGAGGATCCAACAGGGAATTTGATATATTGCCAGTGTCTGGAAGGACTCAACAAGGAATTAATATATTGACAGTGTCTGTCATGATCCAATAGCCATAGGGAAATGATATATTGACAGTGTCCGAGAGGATCAACAGGGAATTGATATATTGACAGTGTCTGAGAGGAACAACAGGGAATTGAAATAATGACAGTGTCTGAGAGGATCAACAGGGAATTGATATAATGACAGTGTCTGAGAGGATCAACAGGGAACTGATATAATGACAGTGTCTGAGAGGATCAACAGGGAATTGATATAATGACAGTGTCCAAGAGGAACAACAGGCAATTGATATAATGACAGTGTCCAAGAGGATCAACAGGGAATTGATATGACAGTGTCCAAGAGGAACAACAGGGAATTGATATAATGACAGTGTCCAAGAGGATCAACAGGGAATTGATATAATGACAGTGTCCAAGAGGAACAACAGGGAATTGATATAATGACAGTGTCTGAGAGGATTCAACAGGAAATTGATATACATTGTAATGACAGTGTCTGAGAGAATCAACAGGGAATTGATATATTGACAGTCCGAGGGGATCCAATGTTCAGGGAATTGATATAATGACAGAGTCTGAGAGGATCAACAGGGAATTGATATATTGACAGTGTCTAAGAGGAACAACAGGGAAATGATATAATGGCAGTGTCTGAGAGGATCAACAGGGAATTGATATATTGACAGTGTCTAAGAGGAACAACAGGGAAATGATATAATGACAGTGTCTGAGAGGATCAACAGGGAATTGATATATTGACAGTGTCTAAGAGGAACAACAGGGAATTGATATAATGACAGTGTCTGAGAGGATCAGCAGGGAATTGATATATTGACAGTGCCTAAGAGGAACAACAGGGAATTGATATATTGACAGTGTCTACATGTAAGAGGAACAACAGGGAATTGACATATTGACGGTGTCTAAGAGGAACAACAGGGAATTGATATATTGACAGTGTCTGAGAGGAACAACAGGGAATTGATATATTGACAGTGTCTGAGAGGATCAACAGGGAATTGATATAAATTATTGACAGTGTCTAAGAGGAACAACAGGGAATTGATATATTGACAATGTCTAAGAGGAACAACACCCTCAACTTTACATGAAATTTATGGACCTTTTAAAGGACTTTTCCAGGACCTTTTTCTAGCAGATTCAAGGATCTTCTGTAGTGTTCAAATAAAACTTTAAGTTTTAAAAATAAAATTATAAAATTCTCATTCACTGTTTTAATTTTTTAACAGTAAATTCTCTAGTGCTGCAGCTGGCCATTCAAGGACTTCAACTCATTTTCAAGGACTTTCCCGAGCTGGAATTTCTTTCCCAAATCTAATTACTTTCCAGAATTTTTAAGGACCGTGGGAACCCTGTATTAAAAACTTACCCTAACTTGCCGAAGCCTTTCCAAAACTTGTCCTGTCTCTATCTACAATGTATGTGAGTTGGGAGTGAAATACATGTAAAGCGAGGTAGAATACTCTTTAACAGTGTTATTAGTACCAATAAACAGAATGTTTTATGTTAATTTTTGATCACTCTTTTCTATGTGCTACATGTACAGTACATGTAACAGCTAAAAACTGTGTTCAAAATACAGTCAAACTTGTCTGACCTTATGGACATTTGAATCCAAATCTACTAGTTAACATTGATTCAGAACTTTTTTAAGCAGCTACAGACATATATTTAGATTTTTAGTTGTAGATGTTTAATTGTAGTGAATGGATAACAAAAAAGTAAAAGAGTTACCATCAGCACGATTGATTCAAGAAAACTCCCAAGAAACTAGAGTCAAGAAGTTTCAGTCACAATTGAGTTCAATGATCTTTGGGGAGAAAAGATTGTAATCTTTGTCTTACATGTAACTTGGTATAAAGTCATTCTGTGATAACTATTGATCTTGATGGATTGATTTGTCAAGATATTACCATTAAATTTTACCTTCGACTTTTTCAAAGATCAGCATAATATTAAAGCTCTACAAAATTAATAATGCCAAAATTAACAATCCACAAATTAATTTCATATTTAACATTAATTTAATTTAATTAGTTCATACTTTGATATGGGAAACAAAAGGTGCTAAACAGGATGGATTCAGTGTCAATTCTTATGTAATTTAAGCTAAGCCAAGTTAGAAAAGTTTTGGAGTTAAAAGGTAATTTGCATACTTTGCAAATAGTTAACATGGGTTTCGAAACAAGGCATCGCACGTTGCAGCTGTGTAGCATGAATTCACTTTGTGAAACGCTTTGTGTTTGTTAAAACATAGATGAAATTTCTACTTGCCCAACGGGCAACCCATGATTGTAATGTACTAGCCCAATACAGAAATTTTCTAGCCCCGGGTTATCAGACAGCAATTTTTTTTTGCACCCTGATATCTTGAACATGCTACATGTACATACAGGTGAAAACAACTTACATCTCTTTCAGCAGCTGTTTCACTATCCTGTGCAGAAGCACCTGATAATCCAGGCTCAGTTACATTGGTTTCCCGGCCTGGAAGAGGGATGTTCATTGATCCGGCACCTCGCTGGCTGGGTGGCACTACCCTTTCATTGTTAGCAGCAGATAGAGTCTTGGTGTTCTCTTGACGACCCCGGTTACCACCACCACGGTTGCTCTTGTCCTTTACCTTTCGCTGGGAGTCAGACATTTGGTACAAACATTTTAACTTGACCTGGAACAATTTTGCAGCAGCACGTTATCTAGTTTCTGTTCTATTAAGGTAGTTCAAATGGGTCACGGGTCAAATCATAAACTACGCCTGGATTTGCATATCTTAAAGATTTGTGTATGAGCAGCCTTTCTGGGGGATTAAGTTTATTTTGAGCTCTTTCTGGTAATAGGAATAGCTTTCTAAAAA
>JAOEHT020009214.1:0-14986 GCA_025448195.2 Parazoanthus atlanticus | reverse complement strand
TAGATATATAGATAGATAAAATGGCTAAAAGGTTAAAACATTAAAATAATCTTGTAAAATCTGTAACTCTTGAGTTTCATGCTCAGTGGCGATCATTCAGTCTGATGATCGCCACTGAGCGTGAAACTCGAGAGTTACAGATTTTACAAGATTTTTTTAATGTTTTAACCTTTTAGCCATTTTATCCATTTTATCTATTTTATCTATTTATGCTCTATGCCAGCTTTTAACAAAGTGGAATTCACCAAGTTTTATATATATTGAGTCAATTCCTGTGAATTCCCCCACCCTGAGGATAAATTGATTACAATTTGGTAGAACAATCAATTCTGTGACCCACGGGACAAATGTGACTGTTAATCAATCTGCATGGGTATGCCCAATACCCCTCCCCCCCTGTGGTAAACCACTGACAAGTACAAAATGGATGACAGTTTGTCTAAACAGATACTCTGCAAGCAATTCAATAAGTAAACACAGGATTTGCTATTTGTAGATTTAAATCGAATCGGAAATTAACAATAACCCCAATATAGTTATAACTAAAAAACAGCTGAACAGCAACTACAGCCTACAGTACCAAGTGCTCAACTGGGTAAACACGAATTAAACCACGACGTTTAATACCTGTTTCTTTCTCGGCAAATTACCGCGACAGTGCAGATCTTCTCTAAACCCGCTTTTATAAATACAAATCCGCAACCTGAGTTTGAACTTGTCAAGTGGCATCAAGTGCCCAGAGCACTTGCATCCATATCTTCCGATCGCGAAGTGATTTGTTGTCTGGAGAACGATTCCGCCAGGCAGATGAGAAGACGGGCAACGTTGCTCTTTATACATTATAATGAAACGTCCAACTGCGTGATTCACAGCTACTACACACATGGCAAACAGAAATTTCAAAACTGGGAACGAATCGAAAACATTCACCAAATTATGATGAATGAGATCGGTCGACTGACGATATTTCAAAATGCAGAAAGCTAGACAGTTGGAGTCTAAAGAAGTTCGATCGCAGTTCCGCAAAGGATATACAACTTAAAAGGCCAGGGCTATGCTATACTTATCCACTTTTCGAAGAATCTTGCTTCGAAATCAAGAGGCACAAGTGTAGCAAATGTAGCAAAGTCGTCTTTCCCGCTCGCTCAATCGGCTTCACTTCAGCTGAACATTGGCCAATCAATGAACTCGTCCCAAGGCCGCTCTTGGAAAGCGACGGTTGGGGGAACTTGACTACGTCGTTGAGCCGCGGAAAAGAAATCGCGCAATAGCATACGAGCCGTTGCGAGGCGAGGTGAAAAGTGAGGAAAACGAAATGACATTTTAACTGTCTTTAAAGTCTCTGAAATACTGGTAATAATCTAGTTGACCGTATTTGAACAAAACAACAGCTGCAAAGTCGCATTGGTTTACGTTTATTTCAAGATAATTACTAGACTCCCTCTGAATATAAGCCCATGGGCTTATATTCGGTGGGAGCTTATAATCGGTAGCATTTTGCTTCTAGATTTTGGGGGTTTATATTCGGAGGGGAGGGCTTATATTCGGAAGTTTACGGTATGTTAGATCCTCCCCTAAGCCTGTACGTAACGTTCACTCTAAGGCTCCTAGCGCTATGGTTGGCAAATACCCTCACCGTTTTTCTAAATCAACTATATACAGCAAATATCTGCGCGTACGAACCTAATGGACTAAGATTGTTCGCAGCTTAAATGAGGGCTACCAAAATTCCTTTCGTTCTTGGTTTTGCGAATGCCTGTTGCAGAATTCAACTTTTGTTGAAGTATATAGCTGTACATAGTAAGCCATGCAAGTCAACACTTGCGTCGAGGCTTACTAGGACTTGCAGTGGGAGCCAAATGGACCTACTAGTTCGTTTGTTACCGATTCAACTTACGTTTTGGTGTCCAAACTAAACTCGAGTTAAACATAAGTCATGAACTTGCCGGTTGACTTATGACTAGTCTAATTGACCCGAGCTTTACCCTTAACTTACCCTGTCAGTACTTGTCGACCAGCGGTACTTTGCCCAGTGAAGGCTATCCAAGCTGTAGGACACTGTGTATCGAGTCACCCACTGAGCTGCGTCCTGTCGACCCTGTGTACAGATCTTTGTGATTCGAACCGCTCGGCGAAAGTCGGCCCTCAGCCACTGGTGATGATTGTTGTGCCTGGCAACCCACGCGCCGTAACCAACTCTTGTTTTCTCTCGCTGAAGCCTGGCGAATGTCGGCGCACCGTTTTTGTTGTAGATGGATGAAGCTGTGAGTTGGTTGGATCGGAGGCGACCGCTTTGCATTCCTAAGGCGACGTTGCATCGGGAGGCTGATGAAGAAGGGAGATCGCTAGTTTAAAAAGCTCATTCTAATGGAGTTACATAACATATAACTTTGGATAAAAAATCTATCGGTACAGAATACAATAAAACTCTTTTCAATTTTAATTCAGTTTTTACAATTACAATTTGTATTATTCCACCAGCTGACCTGCAAATAGTTAAACTAAACTAATCTAGGCAATAATAGTAGCAATTCTCACTGTAATCCATATCATTGACTCTGTTTGTTGTCTCAAACATTTTGAGCAGGCACAAGAATTGGCCGATACAGTTTCTAACTTCAAAGAAACGTAGATTTTGCCCAATAAAGTCCTTGGTCTTCAGTATTGCGGTGTTAAACTGAAAAACACAACTCTAGTAGTTTTCGACTTTTCACAGAATTGCTTTTTTCTGTTTCTTTTTTTAATGTTTTTATTATTTAAATAATTAATTACAAATACAGAACTGCTTCTTGGTGTTTTACTCGAAGTCAAGGGATCGACCTCACGTAGGCCTTTTATAGTCGATTAACCTCTATTTCGCCTGCTAAAACCACGCTCCTGAGAAAATAATTAATAGTCTTAAAAATGAATAGTAGCTGAAACGAGCCGCATAATTTTTTGAAATCGTCGGACGGAATTATGTTACTGCCATTCTCGTGGCCTAAGGAAAAAACGAAAGCAAGTTATTTTCAATACCGATGACGCTCGTTGTGCTGTCGTGAATTGTAATAACTGTCGTGAATTGTAATAACTGTGATAAATTGTAATAACTGTCGTGAATTGTAATAACTGTCGTGATTGTAATAACTGTCGTGAATTGTAATAACTTGTGTGAATTGTAAATAACTGTCATGCATTGTAACAACTGTCGTGAATTGTATTACCTGTCGTGAATTGTAATAAGGGTTACAACCGTTATTACAATTCACGGCAGTTCCATTTATTATAATTATTGACAGGTATTGCAATTCACGGCAGGTATTACAATTCACGATGTTATTACAATTCACGGCAACCCTTATTATAATTCACGATAGTATATATATTACAATTCACGACAGCACACTCGTAACTGACTTGAACCCTCAATAGCTGAAACCGGCTGTGTATATGTCTCATTTCTTCCACATTTATATCTTAAAAGGATCGAGCGACATTCCACTGGCGGTGAAGACGCAAAACTAGTCAAGCACATTTACTACCGGTGGATCATGTTCATTTCCCGCTCGATAGTTATTTGCGTTTCGAACTTCTACACAAGGAAGATATTGTTCGCAATCTATCAGTATAGACTTGAAGTAAAAGCGTTTTCCCCTCAGGTCATTTTTTTTACTAGTTTACTGGCGATAACTGGAACTTCCGATAACTCGAGCCTTTTTCCGCTTCCCGATCGGGAGTCAACCTATTCCGTATTGAAAAATGTTTGGCCTTTAGAGAGCTCGACGCAGTTCGCAAGACCAAATCGCACACCAGCGTCACGACCAAGGCATTTTGTTATGACTCTAACAAAATAAAACTTTGGGTAATTTAATACTCCCATAATCTCTATTGACCTTTGCGTTTTGCTCTTCACGCTTTTTAAAAGTCAAAGGTAAAGGTAATGGTAAAGCGACTCTCTTTAACGAGGGTTACACGTGACAGTAATTAATTAACTGATATTTTAAAACTTGCGGCCTCGATGCACACTTTACCCCCCTTCCCCTGTCAGTGCTCCGTTTTACGGGTATTTAAAGCTAAAGCTACACGGATCAGAAGAAAGTCGAAGCAGACGTTGGAGTCACCGAGGATCGAACTGGGCACCTCTAGCTCCGAAGGCCGCGCACTAACCAACTGAGCTACGCCTGCTTCTTAAACCTTTTTTAAATAGCTGTATACCCAGTCCTGTTTTCGACCATTCCTCCTCGGTCTTGCTACGCTCTGGCGGACTGAGATACACGCAGCAAAAATAGGTCAGGCCGTGCTTATGCCTCGTTTACACTGTACCGGATAGCTTTTATACCGTCGTAAACTGAAACCATAGCGGCAGATAGGCCTTCTGTTTATACTTGGAACGATTTTTCCGGCACACATTTTGTACCGTTTCGAACGTGAGACGTAACGTTTTCGAAATTGAGGCCTCGTTTACACTATACCGGATAGCTTTCTTGCCGTTGTAAAAAACATAGCGAATAGGCTTTCTGTATACACTTGGAACGATTTATCCGGCACACTTTTCTTGCCGTTTCAAACATATCGGAAAGGCTTTTGTGCCGCGAAAAACTGTTGCTGTTTACACTGCAACGCAACGATTTTGTGTCGGCACAAACCACACCAATCAAGACACACAATTTTCTATATTTCGTTAGCTATGACAAAACTAACCTTCACATCCAAACAGCTCTACGCGCATACAAATCATGCTCTGCCAGGTCTTGGGGTGAAAGCGGAAGAAGCGGGCCATCACTGGTTTTCTGAACTGTTTATAAACAATGCTGTTTCTATCGGTGTTTCCTGTAAATATCTGTGGAAAGAAATAAGAAAATGGACATAAGAACGCAAGGCCGTAGCTGGCTTTTTTCAGCAGAGGGACAAAAGAGGTATACAAGCCCTTTTTTATAACAACCACATAATTTTGGCCGATTGGTAAATTCAGCTTCGAATTGTTCTTAAATTGTTCTTTTTATACATAAAATAACTGTTGCAGTTGAGAAATTGAGTTTTAATGGATATGAGACAGAACTTGAGCCTCGGATTGTTCTTAACTTACTCTTAGATTTGGGCAAACCTGAGCCTCAGTGTTCTTATAAAGTTTGATCTTATAGAAAAAAAATTGTATTCCAACACTTTTTTTGGGGGGGAGGAGGGGCAAAAGGAGTATATTTCCAATCAACTGCTACCATCTTCCCTCTTCCCCCTCTCCCCCCCCCCTGCTAGCTACGACCTAGCCTCCACGCAGACTCATTATTCTCCTTTGACGCGCGAAATAGTCTTTATGTTAAAACTCGCCTGCAGTTTCACCATTTTTTAAGTAGAGAACAAAATGGGTGCATTCCAACAACAGAGTGGCAAAAGGGGTATGTTCCAAAGTATTATCGTTGTAATGGTAGATTTCTTTCGTCTTTAGATTAAATTTTTGGAAAGGGGCGACAACTGCCACCTCGCTCTCTCCCTCCCCCACCCACCCCCATCCACGCTAGATACGATAATGATTCATTTCTATGCGAAACTCACCTTCAATCTCCTGTTTTGGGTGTACTTAACAAAGCGAGTTCCGTCACGACTGTAAGACACGTAGTAACTCTTGACCCAGTAGTTAGCGTTGGAGCGTCCCTGAGTTGCCCAGCCTTTGATCTTGGCCAGCCCGCCCAGGTAGACCTGAAGGTACTGTTTGTGGTTGCTTGTTCGAGCTCCCCAGGAGTACACGCTGTTCAGTCGTCCGTAGTTGGGCGAGTAGGCACTGTTGTAGTATGTCGAGGCACTTAGATGGCCTGCGGTAATTCGCTTGTCCTCTACTCCTAGAGGCATTGCGCAGCGGTCTGTCAAAACAAAGTATTGATACGTTTAGTTAACTTTGAACATCACGGGCAAAGTGTCTCTTTACCTAACAATCAGAACACGAGCTTGCGTTTCCTATAAGTACACAGTCAACGAGGCGAAGCCGAGTTGCTTTTTACTCATAGAAAACAATAACGACTGTTCTAATTGTTTTAGTATAAGTTTACCATAGTTTATTGGTAAAATATTTTTAAATACATTTTATTTCAACCAATTTACATCAAACAATAAACGCATGACGGACTTCAAATCATTGTCACTCGCAAGCGAAATGCATCGATACGTATCGTTGTATATCAGAGAGTATAAAACGGCGAGAGAACCAAACAGATTGAGTCATTTGCAATAGAACACAATAAACTTATATACTTATATATACGGTAAAATAGACGGCACATAATGCGCGTTCTGATTGGCTAATGGATGGCAAAAGCAGTGTTTATATCAGAGGCTATAGACACTGATCTATAGAAGCCTTATAACACGGCTGTTTATGTCAGTAGATTCATATAGATTCTCCAGAAGTTGTGAAGAGCATTCGAGAAGCAAAAGTATCACTCGGCTTTGCCCTCTTGTGTACACTTCCTTCATGCTCCACATCTTCTGTCGTGTTTATATCACAGTCTATAGACACTCGCAACAGTTTTATTATGCTCAAGTATGAACACTAGCACTCGCGAAGCAAAACTTCACCTCATGTTCCTTTTATATTTCTCTCGTGTTCTTTATGTACAGCAACAACAACAACAACAACAACAACAACACATTTTTTAGCAATCAGATTGGTTAATATACATGTTGTTAGATAAATGAGACCACTCGTACCAACCATAAGGGACTAGTCTAGATAGGTGGCCACTAAGAATGAGTATCAAAAAAATATGGTCAGATAGAAGATGGTCAATAGTGAATCATATTTTAATATTAAAATTATTGATGCTAAATTGTTCAATGCACACACGCAAGAAATGGAAAACGAGAGAGAAGAAGAGCCAGGAATGACTCGTCCAGGACACTTGCAGCCGTCAAATATGGTGAACGATAGTAGATGACAATAAAAAGTAGTTACAGCTGTTAGCCATGCAGTTGCCTGCTCAACCTTCATAACACTCTTAGAATTCCAGTCGGACTGATATCCAACCATACATATCGTGCATATGGTATATGATATATATCAAATATAGTGAATGATTGTAATTATTGATAGTTACATACAGTAAGCGACAAAATATAATGGTCATTCAATCAGTTGCCTGTCCTACCTTCAGCACATCCGTAGAACTCCAGTCTCATGGATATCCATCTGTACCAGGTCCACGGGTGAATGCGGATATAGCGAGCTTTGATTCGTGGGTAGAGCTTGTGGCGCACAATGCTGTTTTGATCACGATTCCCTTGGAAATACTGCGGACCATAATATCAAAACCTGAATTATTGCAATCAAAATACATTTGACTCGCAGACCCTACTAAATGCTGCAACGTTTCATGAAACTTGCTTTGTGAGACAGGTTGGACGAACCATTGCTTTTCGTAACACCAAAATCATTGCAAGCAAAGCTACTGCTATGATTGCAGAAAGTAGACCTCGTTTCTTTTTTCTGAAACGATCGCAACAACCTGTTTTGCCACGATTTTGTCAAATTAAGAGTATTTTACGCGGGGTATTCCCTTCATTTGACTATACGGGTATGTGCTGCCCTTAAGGACATGGTTTTCGGGCCGATGTGATCTGGAAATGGGTATACATTTTACTGGAGTAGTCAGGAAAGGGTATGGTTTTCGCGGAGAATAAAAGTTTCTCTTAATTTGTTTCGAAATTTTTGCCGTGGTTGGCCACTTCACAGATTTCAGGATATCAGATATATTAAAGCAAAATACGAGCTTTGTTGCAACCACGGGTATCGATTCTGCGGTTTGGCATGGAATAGGGTATAGAAAATTGCTTTATCGAGTATAAAATAGTTATGGTCAGGGTTTGAAGGATTAGGCAGCACTCCCAAGCCCAAAAGTAAGTACCCCACCCCACCCCCCAGGTATGCTACACGTTCCAATAGATAATGTATCCTGTTTCGCAAAGCCGTTACACAAAAAATGCGGTGTGTAACAGAACCTTGAGTAATACCAACGTTGAACATATACGCTTTCTATCTGTCGGGTCTGTCTGGCCCCATCCGGTCAGAACTGGTTCCGGCCAGACTGACCCTGCTTGTGGATTACAGCCGCTCAGTTTTCTCGTTTTGGCCGGCAAGTGCGCAGGAATTTGGTAAATTTTGGTAAAACTATTGAACGCCTTCGCCTTGATCTTTCTATAACAATGGCAAAAGGCAATTTTCTTTCGCCGGCCGGTCCCAACAAATGGGAAGCACCCTAACAAAGACACATGGTAAAATTAACATCCTAAGCTTCGCAACCCCGGTAGTTCACTCTGTTTCAATTTGTCGGCCGAGATATTTTCATCCCGACTGTACGCTACCGTGCGTGACTAGTTAATAGGTGTACGTTACTGTGCGTGACCAGTTAATAGGTGTACGTTACCGTGCGTGACCAGTTAATAGGTGTACGTTACCGTGCGTGACCAGTTAATAGGTGTATGTCGTTACCTATGTGTCATGACATCGACAGAAAGGAAAAATGGCAAACGCTCTGGGATTTTTTATTTACTCGCGGATTGACAAGAGATGAAAAAGTTTATAAATGTCTTTAATTTGCTACCATGGCAAAATCACCACCCTAAACTTCTGAAAAAATACAAATCAATTGCCAAAGAACATTTGAGGAAAATGTTGATTAAAAGATTACCTCTCTTTAAGTAGAAGACCTTGTTTCTCAAAACAACTTTTCTCAGATTTGTTTCACATTAATTTTAGTATATTTATCTTTGACCCCAATAGTCCAGTTTCGTATTTGTAGTTGCCGCTGATTACAAAGACTACGGACTCGTTTTTATAGCATTAGCCTCGACTTGATGTTAAATATTCATAAATACCAATGTAGATATGAGCTACTTACAACTCTGTGTATTGTTGGAGGCTCGGGTTTCTAATCGTTCTCGCTGGTATTTATATTCAACACCAAGTCGAGGCTAACGCTGTGGAAATGAGTCTATGGTCATTGCAATCAGCGGTAACTGGGAATACGAAACTGGACTATTGGGCTTGTGTACCAAAGTTCTAACTTAACGAGCCATGAATGTCCTTAACATATATATAAGGGTAGAAAAACTAGAAGACGTTTTCTCGCTCTGCTCTGATGGCATCAGTCTCCACTAGACTTAATGGAAGTTAAAGCCTGGTTTTCACTAGAAAAGCAAGAACCAGCACAGAAACAAGCTGTGCGTCCCGTGAAAATGAACCATGAAACATGCACAGGATTTACGAGTTACTTGCTTCTTGTATACTCATTCAGATAAGATCCAAAGAAACGTAAATTTAGTTTTAGTTGTTATTCAGTGACTGTATAACTTGGGTGTTAAGAAAACAAAATCACGCCAATTCAAGATTACTCACCACCCTAACCCCCTCAAATATCAAATGATGCGCCCCTAAAGCAAGAACTGCGCAGAAACCTGCGCAAGCGCAAGTTCTTTGCATCCCGTGAAAACGAACCATGAAACAAGCACAAGAATCACGAGTTACCAGACCTTCAAAGCTTGCTTCTTCCCCCGCCAACGTGTCTGCTCATGTAGGTAAGACCCAAAATGAACGATGAACGAGTGTTTTTGCAGCCTTCAAAAGGTTCCTTGAACTTGCTTCATGTTCCGCTTTAACCAGAAAAAGTTGAAGCATGCGCAAGAAAAAGGAAAAGCTTTGATCCTCGCGCTTGCTTCGCCCTTGCGTCACGCTTTCTTTTGCATCAAGAAAGTTTTCACGGTGAAATAAGAGCTCTTGTTCTTGCGCTCACGTTCTTGCTTCGATAATGAAAACCAGGCTTAATGTAGTGTGTATATCCGTGCGTGATTGGTCGTGTGTGACAAAATATTGCGTGACCATTGACATTGGTCTTCTGAGTCCTAACTAACCACTCTTTCTAAATTGTGTTTCATTTACCCTTCTACGGTTGATCTTGATCTCGACTACACACGTGTGACCAATATTGTGTGACCAATATTGTGTGACCCAACGATTAAATCTTTCCCCTAGGGGTGACGATCACGACAACAATAACTAATTACAAGTTTTCTAACTTCAGTATTATTCACCTTTCTTCCACTGTTAATCTTGTATTCAGCCCAGTGAATGCCGTCCTGACTAAAGGTAACATAGTATTGCTTGACCCATTGGCGAGAGTCTTGGCGCCCCTGGGTAGCGATCTGAACGACCCTGGTTGGGCGTTTAAAGTCGATCTTAATCCACTGATACCGCGTGTTGTGTTTCACTGCCCACGCCCCAATAAAGCGTCCCCTCTTGCGATGATTCAGACGCGCAAGCCATGGACTGTGGTTACGATCGAATTTTGAAGAGGCAGTAACTTGACCGTTGCGGATCCGGCCGTTCTGCATGCCAAGGGGCTTGTCGCAACGAGGTCCTGAAATGTTTGTCGAAGACTGTACTCACATACTCCAATTTTTTACAATAAGGAAAAAGTTACGATTGTTTAAATACGATGGAGAACAAAAAGACAATAGTCTACTCTCGGTATCTTAAATTTTAACTTGAGTGCAAGGCATTGGAGAATAAAAGTATTTTATTCACCCATCAGCCTTGTTGACGTTAAAACATCGAAAGTGGTCTGTTGACAGGATCACAATTTTGCAGGCACTGTTGTTTTGCCAATTTACTGTGGAAGTTATACGGATATTACAAAAAAGTAGTCCTTTGAAAATGAAAACGAAACACTGTTTACTATATCATTCGTCGGGAGTTAAAGAAATTCGTCATTGAAATGGACTGATCGAAATTAACAGATTGGACATACGAAAAGTATCAATCTTGAAAGTACTGGCAGAAAAGGTTTACACAACATACCTACTGTGCATCCATAAAACTCAGCTCTCATGGATATCCAGCCGTACCAGGTTCTTGGATGGATGCGAATGTAGCGAGCCGTTATTGGACGTGCAAACTTGTTGGTAACCACAATATTTCTCTCGTGGTTGCCTCTGAACACCTGCAAGGGAAACAATAATACATTTAATTTACCTCATTATTAACTACTTATTAACCGAGAGTGAGGTCTGTACAGGAAATATCAAACTGAGGTCTTGCTGTATTGACTGAGCGATAGCAAGGTCAATGCGTCAAGGCCGAAGTTTTGTATTTTCCGTAAAGACGGAACGTTCGATTATTATATGGCATTTTTTCTAAAAACGACAATAACACCGTACAAGTTTACTTAGCACATCCGGTTGTGCGCGCGCGTAGGTCATTAACAACAACCCGAAATGCCCGTGGGGATCTCTCAAGAACCAATCAGAACGCGCAAAGTATCTTTGCCAAAAAAATAAAGAAAATTAATGTTTTACTAAGTTAACAACCCAAGAAAATATAACGCCAGTGAAATAAGCGCGATTGAATGGGCTAAACAGTTTCAGCTCAAGGAAATGAACTTGAAATCAGAGGAAAACTTTACCAGTAAAGAAAAATAACGTGAATAGAATGGACGTTACTAAACCCGGGAACGGGGAACGGTCATGTATTTACAATATAAGCATTGAGTTTGACGTTCGTAATTGTTCAAATCCCCCAGCCCTCGAAGAATTTGTAGATTCTCACACCTCTAGACACATTTTGACCATTCCCCGACTCATATTGACCATTTCCCGTTCCCCGTTTCTCGTTCCCTGTTCCTGATTTTAGTAGCGTCCGAATATAATTTTGCTTGTGACAACTGAGAGAGCTAGCATCTATTTTGAACACAGCAACAGATATACAAATACAGGTAACAAATTATAACGCTGGGTATAGTCAGCTAGCACTTTGTAGACTTTGCCATCCTGCAGCTAAACTACCGGTATTAAAACTCTAATAAATGAGAAACGAAAAAGAAAATGAAAAATGTAGGTCAAGCACAGAATGCACCAATTGTTATGCTTCTTCAAACACTTGTAATATAGACGAGATTATAGAAATTTTACTAAAATAAAGGAAACTAACATAGCCATAGCCATAGTAAGATTTCAGTACGAAGTCATTGCTTTCTTCATACCTTATTAACATAAATTCAATTTCACTCAAGCAAAAAGTATCCACTAATCGAAAACTCATGGGATATGTTGAACACATTTGGAGTATTTATGTGTCTTTGAAAAGGTCGAAAATTGTATACCTGGCGGAAAAAGTTGCCTCCAGCCCAGAAACCTCTTCCAAGTTCTCATTTCTTCGCAATTACCTCGACCTGATCAAGCTTCTTCATTGAGTACTGATTTTCCATGTTCTACAGAACTTATGGACTCATAGACCACTCTCATAATATTCCCCAGTGGTCGTAAACAAAAACATCAAGTCGAGGCTAAGTTCCAAGTTGTCATACATTTGCTGTATTTCCGCCTTTCCTGCCTCGACTCGAAGAATTTGTTCATGGTCATTGGGGCGTATTATGAAAGTGGTCTATTTTGTTCGACGCTTGAAGTTGAATTTACGCTATATTATGCTAACGAGTCAAAAATCAAACTATGACAGCAAAATTCGCTTAGTGATAATGAATATCTTAAGTCAAACGTTTATCCGAAATGATAAAAAAGAGTGTCCGGCAATATAACGTCCGAAGTTCTAACGTCCGAAAACTTTCTTGTCAATGTACCTTCAATCGTCCTTTTTCCTTATAAGGAATAAAGTTGACCCCTTTCCTGCTGTAGCTAATGGAGTAGGTCTTCACCCACTGATGAGAATTCTGTCGTCCTTGCGTTGCAATTCTTGAGACTCTGGTCAAAGCTCCAAAGTCCACCTTAAGCCACTGGCGTGTGTCTTTTTTCTTTGCAGACCAAGAGGCCCCGCGACGTCCTTCGCGGCGGGAATGCAGTCTGCCATTCCAAGGTCCGAGGTAAAAGTTATAATACGTAGAAGCTGTCATGGTGGGATCAGCCACTCGTCTATCTTCCAGGCCAAGCGGCATATCACAGCGATCTGGCAAGAAGAAAATAATATATTAGTAAGCTAAATTAGTAAGTTTTCGGAATCCTTACAAATTCGAGCTCCACTCAAAGGTAATACGCCCTCAGCAGACTTTTCTTTTTTGTCTTCACAGCGAGAGGTCTCCCTTGGAAAATCTTTTTCGAGGGAGACAACTATCGTTGCGAAGGCAAATATTAAAGGAAAATAAGCGTCTGTGGGGAGGCTTATATGAAAATCAGAAGAAATGACTTACTGTGGGGACACCCGTAGAGTTCTATCCTCATAGCGATACGCGAGCGCCACCCTCTTGGCTTTATTCGTAGGTATCGACAAAGAATGGCAGGATCGATCGAGAGCAGGTTCACAGATTTGCGATCTTGGTTTGCTTTAAAATACTGGAGAAAAAATATTAAGAAATGATGAAGGAAATATAATAGAACTACACATTATTTAAAGATTCATCTGGAAAGTGTTTACAGGAAACGCATGTTACTGTACCACGTAAACTTCGCGTTGAAACTAACATCACGTGGTCTTCAATTAAATTCCAACTTTGGGTAAACCGGAAAGTTAACTATTTGTCAAAAAAGCGTTTTGTGTGTCGCATGTAAATTATAGAAAGGGCGCATCGTACCTTCATAGCGTTAACAGCACGTTGGAAGAACACGAAAAAGGAATACGGGGACTACAATTTGATTCCGTGGATGGAGGGGGAGAAAGACGGATTTAGGGGGGTGGGGGGCGACATGACCAAAATAATCGATTTTCTTTTCACTGGCTTGATGTTACAAAAAGGAAAGAAAAGGAAAAGCGAAATTAAATAAATATACGTAAAGATTGCACAAGCAAATGTTGGAAGTGAATCATTCTTCCATCCCCGCGCCACAAAATCAAATGGACCGTCCCTAAAATGCTTTAACATTTTTGCTGTCAAAATTTCAACAATGAAATTCACTTAAGCAAAGAGTGATCACCTCAACGTTTGCTACATGGGATATTAATAAGCGCTAACTAAAATTGTATAGAAAACAAACGCGCTGTTTAAATAAAAGGCAAATCAGTAACTAGTAATCAGTAGGATACCTATAAAGTGTATACAATTCTAAAATTAGTTTGGGGTCCATCAAATCCTAGTCCAACTGCAGAACATTTTAGGAGGAACCACCCATCAAGTGAGCACAGCTATTGAACCATTATAGAACCACTATGTCTAGACTGGCAACGAAAGGGCGCGTAGTGTCAGTAATAATATATTATTACTTCTTCTAAAATTTTCAGTAAATCTTATTCAGTTTACGTGGAATATTCTTTATAGTTTGGATCTCTTTTATTTCAAGTTTTTAGATCCTACCTTGTTGCTTCCCCATTTCCTATAGGTTGCGAAGTAGACGCCATCCTGACTGAACTGGAGCCAGAAGCCGGTGACCCACCAATGGGCATCTTCACGACCCTGAATCGCAATGCCAGTCACCTTGGTTGTCCTTCTCAAATCCACGCGTAGCCACTGGTTATGGTTATTATGCTTGGAAACCCAGACAGTGCCTCGAAGCAGGCGAGCCATTCGAGCGGCGTATCTGGCGTTGTATTGAGATGAGGCCTTGAGAGCTTTATTGGGGATTCGTCCGTTTTGCATGCCCAAGGCGAGGTTGCAGAAACGTCCTAGAAAGATAAAAATTTCAAAAGCTTAGACAAGAAGCAACCATTTTGTCAAAGAAAACCCCCCAAAAATAGACAAACAAGAAAAAAGAAATAGAATAGGTAAATAGAAAAATAGAAAATAAATAAAGAAGAAGCACCTACAGAAAACTTAGAAATAAGTACCTGGATCATCACAGAAACATTATTTATTAATTAGTGCATTAATCTATTTATTTATTTTATTTATTTTCGGATTAATAGTGCAAAGCACGAGGTACATAAAACAAAAGGACACAAGGTCCTCTACAAGGTTTCAGCACCTGATACCCACCCACAGTAAAATAGGAAATCCACCCCATAATTATACCCTAGATTAACCCTTAAACGGTCAAGGGGGGGGGAGATTCGGCGAACCCCCCCCCCTCGATTTTTTTGAGGTTTCTT